>ML276638.1:0-85031 GCA_005239495.1 Nicotiana undulata
GCAGCACAAAATCTACTGAAAAGAGGCTAAAATGAGTGGTAAAATTGCCACTCATCAGCAACTAGAGGAATATACAAGATATATATATATATACAAGTCCACAGTCTGGATGAAATAGACGGGGAAAATAACAAAGGAACTCCAGGGTGCTGCTAGGAGGTCGCCAGGAAGAGCAGCTCACCGTGAAGTCTAATCACACAAATCAGTATCCAGCACCGGCCTGATAATCAGATGTACCAGCCACCGGACCTGTACAATCAAGTACAGAAGAAGAAGAAGTGCAACATGAGTACATAAATAAATATGTACCCAGTGAGTATCCCGTCTAAACTCGAAGAAGTAGTGACGAGAGGTCGACTAAATACTCACTACGGTCCAGCAATATAATATAAAAAGAGATATGGCTAAAGTAGTAGGCATGTGAAGCAGAAATCAACAAGTACATAAGCAAATAATGTAGTCCAAGTAGCCACTGAAAATGAACTTCAAGGGGCCAAACCTCCATTTACACAATACATGTCAATCCCACTATGTGCGACTCAGACTCAAGTGATAATACAATACCAGAACAAGACAACCGGCCGGAGTCGTAAGGGTGGTCATAAGGACTGAGGTCATAATCTACCCACGATCGCGAATCATACCTGCGAATCGTCTCCTGACTCAATAAAGATAAGCTACCCATGATCGCGAATCTTACCTGCGACTCGTGTGCTGACTCGATAATGATAAGCTACCCACGATCGCGAATCTTACCTGCGACTTGTGTGCTGACTCAATAATGATAAGCTCCCCACGATCGCGAATCTTACCTGCAACTCATGTGCTGACTCGATAATGATAAGCTACCCACGATCGCCAATCTTACCTTCGACTCGTGTGTTGACTCGATAATGATAAATGCATATTTATATATATAGGTTTATATGTGTACCGACTCAACAGTGAACCCGACAGGACCGTGCCACTACCACTGTAGCCAACTGGGATTGAAATCATAATATTTCACCTTTCCATGCCATCTCAACAACAATCACGACTTGCAATACATACAAGGTACAAATAAGGCACATAGAGTCATGCTCGTGAATCCTAAAGCTACCCGACATAGCAATATAGTCGCCATGTACAGACTCTCGTCACTTGGTACGTACGCGTCCCCCCACAACATGTACACATAACAAATAAGGAACCTATGGGGACGTTTCCCCCTTACGAGGTTGGAAAGGAGACTCACCTCGTGACGAAAATCACTCCTCGAATCAAGGATGCACCCGCAATCTCCGAAGTCTACCCTCGACGGCTCACAACTAGCCAAATATAGCATAATTGAATCAATTTAAGTTCAAAGAAGAAGAATCAACCAATAAACCCAAAATTAGGCATTCTTGAAGGATTTTGGAATTTTCAACCCCGGGCCCACGCGCTCGGATTTCAAAAATTCTCGAAGGAATCACTTACCCGAAGCCTAAGGATCATGATTTTGTGATTTATATTTGAATTCATAACAAGAATTGAATAGTTCACCAAATTCCCACAAATCCTATTTACTACCCCAAATCTAGGTTTTACTAAGATTTAGTAGCTAATTCCCTTGTTAATTCACATATTAGACTAGACAAACGGAGTGAAATTACTCACCTTTAGTGGACTTGGTCGTGGGCAGGTTTTCCCCAAGCTTGAGAGCTCTTTAATGGAGGTTGAGTGAGAAAAGATGAAGGAAATTCGTGTTTTGACATTTAAATACAGGCTGCCTACAGGGGTTTCGGCACCTGCGACCCTGGGACCGCACCTGCGAGGAAATGGTCGCACCTGCGGGAAATGGCCGGGGGAGCAGGGTTTGCACCTGCGGAGCTGGGGGCCGCACCTGCGGTCCCGCTCCTGCAGAAAATGGTCTGCACCTGCGGAAGTTGCGCACCTGCGAGGCTGGGACCGGAGGAGCGATCCCGCACCTACGACTGGGCAACCGCACCTGCGGTCACACCAGCTACAGCTGCACCAGCAGTGTTTTAGCTGGTTTTTGTCCTCGTGCGGGGTCTGGGAGGCACCTGGGTCCACCTGAGCCCCCGTACAAATAAACCAACAAGTTCCAAATCATTGTACGGACGTGCTCAAGCCCACGGAACACTCAAAACAATGCTAAAACTCAAAATCACATCCCAAAACCCCTGAATTCATAACTTAAGACTTTCAAACTCTATATTTCTATAATGATGCGCCGAACCGACCTATACAACTCGGAATGACTTCAAATTTTGCAGACAAGTTATAAATGACTATACAGAACTATTCCCGGTCCCGGAATTTTGTTCGGACCTCGATAGCATAAAATCACGTTCCAAACCAAATTTCAAACTTAAGGAAATCTTGATTTCCATTTCGGGCGCCGAAATGCTCTCGGGTCATCGAAAAACCGTTCCGAACGTACGCCCAAGTCCGAAATCATCATACGAAGCTACTGGAGCTATCAAAACCCGATTTCGAGGTTGGTAGCTCAAAATGTTGACCGAAGTCAAACTTGGCCAAATAGGCCAACCTTAAGGAACCAAGTGTTCCTAAATCACTCAAACCATTCCTGAATCCTGATCCACCCGTCCCCGCGAGTCATGAAGCACGAATAGCCGCTATGGAATGTTTCATTTAAGGTAACGGGATCCTAATACGCAAAACAACCGATTGGGTCGTTACATTCTCCCTCTCTTAAACACACGTTCATCCTCGAACGGGTCTAGAATCGTACCTGGAGTGCTGAATAGTTGTGGATATCTGCTCCGCATGTCCTCCTCGGACTCCCAAGTCGCCTCCTCAACTAGTTGGCCCCTCCACTGAACCTTAACTGCAGAAACTGTCTTGGACCTCAACTGGCGGTCATGTATGTCAATAATAGCTATTGGCTCCTCCTCGTAGACCAACTTCTCATCTAACTGAATCGTGCTGTAATCAACTGCGTGGGAGAAGTCAGCGTGATACCTCCAAAGCATGGATACGTGGAAAACCGGGTGAACTCCTAATAAGGCTGGAGGTAAAGAAAGCTCATAAGCGACCCCTCCGACTCGCCTCAACACCTCGAATGGACCTATAAACCTGGGGCTCAGCTTGCCCTTCCTCCCGAATCTCATGATACCCTTTATCGGCGAAACCTTCAGCATAACCTTATCTCCCTCCATAAATGCTACATCACGCGCCCGTTGATCTACGTAACTCTTCTGTCTGGAATGAGTTGTGTGGAGTCTCTCCTGAATGATCTTCACTCTATCCAAAGCATCTCTTACCAGATCTGTGCCATATAACTTGGCCTCGCCAGGCTTAAACCACCCGATAGGAGAACGCCATCGCCGACCATATAAAGCCTCGAATGGAGCCATCTCGATGCTGGACTGATAACTGTTATTATATGCAAACTCCGCCAAAGGCAAGAATCGGTCCCACTGACCGCCAAAATCAATCACACAAGACCTGAGCATATCCTCCAAAATCTGAACTGTACGCTCTGACTGGCCATTAGTCTGAGAGTGAAATGCTAAACTGAGGTCTATCTGAGTGCCCATCTTGCTATGCAAAGCCCTCTAGAAGTGTGAAGTGAACTGAGGACCTCGATCTGATATAATAGACACCGGCAAACCATGAAACCGGACTATCTCTCGAATATAAATCTGAGCCAGCCTCTTTGTAGTGTAAATAGTAGCCACAGGAATGAAATGCGCCGATTTAGTCAATCTATCCACAATGACCCAAACCGCGTCAACCTTCCACAAAGTCCGAGGCAACCCAACCACGAAGTCCATAGTGATGCGCTCCCATTTCCACTCAGGAATGGGCATCTGTTGAAACAAGCCTCCTGGCCTCTGGTGCTCGTACTTGACCTGCTGACAATTGAGACACCTAGCCACATACTGCACTATATCCTTCTTCATCCGCCTCCACCAGTAATGCTGCTTCAAATCACGATACATCTTTGTCGCTGCTGGATGAACAGAATACCGAGAACTGTGCGCCTCTGCTAGAATCCTCTCCCTCATGCCATCAATATCAGGAACACACAATCGGCTTTGGAGTCTCAGAACACCATCCTCGCCCAAGGTAACCTCCTTGGCCCTACCCTGGACAACCGTATCCTGAAGCTCTGCAAGACACGGATCTTCAAATTGTCGAGCCTTAATCTCCCCCAACAATGAAGACTGAGCAACTACATGAGCCAAAACTCGACGAGGCTCCGAAAGGTCCAATCCCACAAGGCGATTGGCCAAGGACTGAATGCCCAAGGCTAAAGGTCTCTCCTCATCTGCAATGTAGGTCAAGCTACCCATACTCGCTGCCCTACTGCTCAAATCATCTGCTACTACATTCGCCTTGACTGGGTGATACAGAATAGTGAGATCATAGTCTTTTAACAACTCAAGCCATCTCCGCTGCCTCAGATTAAGGTCCCTCTACTTAAACAAATGCTGCAAACTGCGTTGGTCGGTATAGACCTCACATGACACACCATACAAATAGTGCCGCCAAATCTTCAAAGCATGAACAATCGCCGCCAACTCTAAGTCGTGCACAGGATAATTCTTTTCATGAACCTTCAGCTGGCGCGAAGCATAAGCAATAACCCTGCCATCCTGCATCAACACACATCCCAACCCGACGCGTGAAGCGTCACAATATACAGTATACATCCCAGACTCAGAAGGTAATGATAGAACTGGTGCTGAGGTCAATGCTGACTTGAGCTTCTGAAAGCTCGCCTCACACTCGTCGGACCATCAAAAGGGGGCATTCTTCTGAGTCAATCTAGTCATTGGAGCTGCAATAGAAGAGAATCCCTCCACAAACCGTCGATAATAGCCTGCTAGACCCAGAAAACTCCTGATCTCTGAAGCTGAAGTAGGACGCGGCTAACTCTGAACGACCTCAATCTTTTGCGGATCAACCTTGATACCCTCTCCGGATACCACATGCCCCAAGAATGCCACAGACTCTAACCAGAACTCGCACTTGGAGAACTTAGCATATAGCGTCTGCTCTCGCAAGGTCTGAACACCTTATTCATCAAGTCCATAAATGCTGTTGGGCATTAGTCAAGCCGAAGGACATCACTAGAAACTCATAATGGCCATATCTGGTGTGAAATGCAGTCTTCGGAACATCAGAAGCCCGAATCTTCAACTGGTGATGACCCGATCTCAGATCAATCTTAGAAAACACCCGAGCACCCTGCAACTGGTCAAACAAATCATCGATGTGCGGCAGAGGATACTTGTTCTTGATGGTCACCTTATTCAACTGACGATAGTCAATCCACATACGCATAGATCCATCCTTCTTCTTCACAAATAAGACCGGAGCACCCCACGGTGACACACTAGGCCTGATGAACCC
This sequence comes from Nicotiana undulata, assembly GCA_005239495.1. Taxonomy (NCBI): domain Eukaryota; kingdom Viridiplantae; phylum Streptophyta; class Magnoliopsida; order Solanales; family Solanaceae; genus Nicotiana; species Nicotiana undulata. Next base: position 5,371 of record ML276638.1, read on the forward strand.
CTTGGCCAACAACTCCTCAAGCTGCTCCTTCAACTCCTTTAGCTCCTTAGGATCCATATGATAAGGGAGAATGGAAATAGGCTGAGTATATGGAGCCAAATCAATACAGAAGTCTATATCTCGATCTGGAGGCATGCCTGGAAGATCTGAAGGAAACACATCTGGGAACTCTAGAACCACAGGCACTGAATCAATGGTAGAAGACTCGGCGGTGGTGTCCCGCACAACAGCAAGGTAAGCTAAGCAACCCTTCTCGACCATGTGCCAAGCCTTCATATAGGAAATGACCCGACTGAATGCACTAACTGAAGAACCCCTCCACTCTAACCTCGGTGACTCAGGCATGGATAATGTAACTGTCTTGGCATGGCAATCCAACACAGCATGATAAGGAGATAGCCAATCCATGCCCAAAATAACCTCTAAATCAACCATATCGAGCAATAACAGGTCGGCTCTGGTCTCAAGCCTACAGAAGGTAATCACACAAGATCGGTAGACCCGGTCTACTACCACAGAATCGCCCACAGGAGTGGACACATACAATGGAGAACCCAAGGACTCACGAGGAACATCCAGAAAATGAGCAAATAATGCGGAGACATATGAGTATGTAGACCCTGGATCAAATAACACTGAAGTCTCCCTACCACAGACTGGAATAATACTTGTAATCACGGCGTCTGAGGCCACTGCATTTGATCTGGCCGGAATAGCATAGAATCTAGTTGTAGCACCTGAAGACTGAGCTCCCCCAGAACGAGCTGGATATGACTAAACCCTCCTGACTGGCCTTCCCCTCTAGGACGGCCCCTGCCAACCTGACCCCCACCCCTAGGTGGTCGAACTGCTGGTGCTGAAATCATAGGCTGGTGACTCTGCTGCACGGCCTTGCCCCGATAGTGGGAGCAATCCCTCCTCACGTGGCCTGAGTACCCACACACGTAGCATCCCAAATGTGACATATCCTACTGTCCTGTGGAGTAAGAGTCCCGAATGGCCGGAGTGCAATGAAATAGGAACCGGAGGATCTCTGACGACTGGAGTAACCACTGGATGAATTATGGATGGCTGGAGGACGATAGGAGCGCTTTAGCATGGCGCTGAACTGAGGCCGCGCTGGAACACCCCTGGGAGGTAGTGGAGGTGCTGTATATGAAGGCCTACTGAACTGACCACCTCCGAACTGACCCCTGCCCCTAGCTGGAGCGCCCATGAAGTCACCTGAGAGTCTGGCCCTCTTGTCCTGCTGACCCTGTAGACCCTACTCCTTGCTCCTCAGTCGGTATCCCTCAATCCGTCGAGCTATCTCGACTACAAGCTTATACGGGGTACCCTTCTCTACCTCTCTGGCCATAGAGCTCCTGATACCTGGATGTAAGCCTGCCACGAACCGCCGCACCTTCTCGACATTAGTGGGCAATATCATGAGAGCATGGCGGGATAACTCTGAAAACCTCGCCTCATAATCCGTCACGGACATCTGCCCCTGATCTAACCGCTCAAACTGACCCCGAAGATCCTCCCTCTCAGACGGCGGAATGTATCTATCTAGAAATAGCTGAGTAAACTGGCTCCACATGACAGGAGAAGAATCTGCTGGCCTGCTAAGAACATATGACTGCCACCAGCGGCGAGCTCGACCCTCAAGCTGAAATGTAGTGAAGTCTACCCCATGCGACTCCAATATCCTCATATTGTGTAGTTTGTCCCTGCACCTGTCAATGAAATCCTGGGCATCCTCGCCCTGCTCACTCCCGAAGAATGGAGGGCGAAGTCGGGTCCATCTATCCAGCATCTTTTGCTGGTCGCCCTCTGCAACTGGCCTGGGATTTGGCTGTGCTACTATAGGCTGAACTCCACCCACGGGCGATGTACCCGGAGTGTGATGCGCTGCTGCCTATCTGGTGGCCTGAGCGGTAGGGGTCTGAACTCCCCCTCCCGTTTGGGAAGTGGCAGGATCTACTGGAAGTACGCATGCCTGGGATATGGTGTCCATGAATCTCAACATGCGGCCCATGACCTCCTGGAAGCCTGGCGCCGTCATAAATTCCGTTGGAGCAGGAGCAACGGAAGGCAACTCATCCCGCTCCTCGATAATAGCATCCTCAAGTGGTGCAACTGGTACAGCTCTGGGACGCCCTCGTCCCCTGCCTCGGGCAGGTGCCCTACCCTTGCCCGTACCACGGCCTCGAGCGACGAGGGTAGCAGCCTCTCCCGGATCAGGAACATGAGAAGTACGCGTCCTCACCATCTGTGAGAGAGTAGAAGATCAAATTTGAGTACATCATCGGTTGCACGATAGGATATGAACAAAGAGGAGTTTCTTAACACCCTATAGCCTCCTGAAGATAAGTACATACGTCTCCGAACCGATCTGCAAGACTCTACTGGGTCTGCCGTGACTCGTGAGACTACGTGAACCTAAGGCTCTGATACCACCTTATCACGACCCAAATCCCAATTTAGGTCGCGATGGCGCCCAACAGCGGGGTTAGGCAAGCCAACATGAATTACACTAGGTGTTACCCTTCCCATTTGATTAAACAAGTCAATATTTACCAGTTTAAGAAATTTAAACATGATGATAGCTTGATATGAAAATAAAATCATAACAATACATGGCCAAAATAAAGAATATGTATGAATATACAGCCCGAAACCCAAAATATACACTACGTGTGTGCCAAGAACTAGTGTCACGAGTGTCACGGGTAACTAGCGGAATATACAATATACATATATATACAAGTCCATAGTCTGGATGAAATAAACGGGGAAAATAACAAAGGAACTCCAGGGTGCTGCTAGGAGGTCACCAGGAAGAGCAGCTTACCGTGAAGTCTAATCACACAAATCAGTATCCAGCACCGGCCTGATAATCGGATGTACCAGCCACCGGACTTGTACAATCAAGTACAGAAGAAGAAGAAGTGCCGCATGAGTACATAAATAAATATGTACCCAGTGAGTATCCCATCTAAAATCGAAGGAGTAGTGACGAGAGGCCGACTAAATACTCACTAAGGTCCAGCAATATAATATAAAAAGAGATATGGCTAAAGCAGTAGGCATGTGAAGCAGAAATCAACAAGTACATAAGAAAATAATGTAATCCAAGTAGCCACTGAAAATGAACTGCAAGGGGCCAAACCTCCATTTACACAATACCTATCAATCCCACTATGTGCAACTCAGACTCAGGTGATAATACAATACCAGAACAAGACAACCGGTCGGAGTCGTAAGGGTTTTCATAAGGACTAAGGTCATAAGCTACCCACGATCGCGAATCATACATGCGACTCGTGTGCTGACTCGATAATGATAAGCTCCCCATGATCGTGAATCTTACCTGTGACTCGTGTGCTAACTTGATCATGATAAGATACCCACGATCGCGAATCTTACCTGCGACTCGTGTGCTGACTCAATAATGATAAGCTACCCACGATCACGAATCTTACATGTGACTCGTGTGCTAACTCGATAATGATAAGCTACCCACGATCGCGAATCTTACCTGCGACTCGTGTGCTGACTCGATAATGATAAGCTCCCCATTATCGCGAATCTGACCTGCGACTCGTGTGCTGACTCGATAATGATAAGCTACCCATGATCGCGAATCTTTCCTGCGACGCGTGTGCTGACTCGATAATGATAAATGCATATTTATGTATATAGGTTTATTGTGTACCGACTCAACAGTGAACCCGACAGGACCGTGCCAATACCACTGTAGCCAACTGGGATTGAAATCATAATATTTCATCTTTCCATGCCATCTCAACAACAATCACGATGTGGAATACATACAAGGTACAAATAAGGCACATAGAGGCATGCTCGTGAATCCTAAAGCTACCCAACATAGCAATATAGTCGCCATGTACGGACTCTCGTCACTTGGTATGTACACGGCTCCCCACAAAATGTACACATAACAAATAAGGAAATTATGGGGATGTTTCCCCTTTACGCGATTGGAAAGGAGACTCACCTCGTGACGAAAATCACCCCTCGAATTAAGGGGGCGCCCGCAATCTCCAAAGTCTACCCTCGACGGCTTACAATAGCATAATTGAATCAATTTAAGTTCAAAGAAGAAGAATCAACCAATAAACCCAAAATTAGGCATTCTTGAAGGATTTTTAAATTTCAACCCCGGGCCCACGCGCTCGGATTTCGAAAATTCTTGAAGGAATCACTTACCTGAAGCCTAAGGATCATGATTTTGTGATTTATATTTGAATTCATAACAAGTATTTAATAGTTCACCAAATTCCCACAAATCCTATTTACTACCCCAAATCTAGGTTTTACTAAGATTTAGTAGCTAATTCCCTTATTAATTCACATATTAGAGTAGACAAACAGAATGAAATTACTCACCTTTGGTGGACTTGGTCGTGGGCAGGTTTTCCCCAAGCTTGAGAGCTCTTTAATGGAGGTTGAGTGAGAAAAGATGAAGGAAATCCGTGTTTTGACATTTAAATACAGGCTGCCTACAGGGGTTTTCGCACCTGCGACCCTGGGACCTTACCTGCGGTCCCGCACCTGCAAGGCTAGGACTGCAGGAGCGGTCCCACACCTGCGGCTGGGCAACCGCACCTGTGGTCACACCAGCTGCAGCTGCACCAGCAATGTTTTAGCTGGTTTTTTGCCTCGTGCGGGGTCTGGGAGGCACCTGGGTCCACCCGAGCCCCCGTCCAAATATACCAACAAGTCCCAAATCATTGTACGGACTTTCTCGAGCCCACAGAACACTCAAAACAACGCTAAAGCTCAAAATCATATCCCAAAACCCCTGAATTCATAACTTAAGAGTTTCGATTTCTATATTTCTATAATGATGCGCCGAACCGACCTATACAACTCGGAATGACTTCAAATTTTACAGATAAGTCATAAATGACCATACGGAATTATTCTCGATCCTGAAATTCCGTTCGGACCTCGATAGCATTAAATCACATTCCAAACCAAATTTCAAACTTAAGGAAATCCTGATTTCCATTTCGGGCGCCGAAATGCACCCGGGTCATCGAAAACCCATCCCGAACGTACGCCCAAGTCCGAAATCATCATATGAAGCTACGGGAGCTGTCAGAACTCGATTCCGAGGTCGTTAGCTCAAAATATTGACAGAAGTCAAACTTGGCCAAATAGGCCAACCTTAAGGAACCAAGTGTTCCTAAATCACTCAAACCATTCTCGAATCCTGATCCACCCGTCCACGCGAGTCATAAAGCACGAATAGCCGCTATGGAAGGTTTCATTTAAGGGAACGGGATCCTAATACGCAAAACGACTGGTCGAGTTGTTACATGTTATTTGTGGGGGTACGTACGAGGCTTGACAGCCGTAGCCGATTTTATCTTGAGGCATTCGGGTATAATGGAATGTATGTGTAGATGGATCTCTGAAGGGTTATGGTGGTTAGACTAGTACCAGAGGATTGTATTTTCTACGGTCATGGGAATTCGGTTGCGTGTTTCTATGGTTCTCCTAAAAATGAGTTAAGTGAAAGGTTTCAACATGAGGAAGTGTGTACCCTATTAGTGGTCATTAGATATGATGAAACTCTTGTACTCTTGCGTATGGGCATGATTAGGTGTAGTGGGTAGCATGGGAATTGGAAGTTGAGGATGAAGAATGCGGTCGGTGTAGACAAGAATGCCACAAGCTCGGATGAGCAGAGAAGGATTCAGATGTTTAGATTGAGTTGGTGTTGTCTTTTGCATCACCTGAGATCAGTGTCCTGTGTAAGAGTCTTTGTGTACTGATCTATAGATTCTCGATTCGCTTTACAGCATTGTATGGTCGATTGTATGGATGTGCAGACTTTGTTACCTGGTATGGAAAGTCGTGGGAGCGTATTCCACGTGAAGATTGTATAAGTGTGACATGTAGTCACTTGATTGATTGAAGATTGAAACCAAGTATGGAGATTATGGTACTAACGATAATGTGAGAGTTTAGGCCTGGAAGGTTCTCTGTTCAATTGGTTTTGAACTGTGGAAGTTTGTTCCGGATTGGACGGTTGTTCTTGTGTGTCATGGGAAAAAGGGGTATTTTGGATCCTTGAAAGGTTATTAGCCCAGTATGGTATGGTTAGATCAGCTTGAGGTCCGTGGGTGGATCTAAATATGAATGCAGACCCTATATCAGGTCGGATGGGCTCATTTCAGCTTAGCATTATTTACGGAGGAATCTTTGGGCACGGGATGTTATTTATGTCATCATCTATTCCGTGTAATTTATGTTATACTAGGTGGGTTGTGAGGTTGTTTGATTATTCGCACTCGTATTGGGATCCCGTGTAATTTGTGGTGTTGTGAGAGCAGTATGACTCCCAAGATATAGGTCTTTTATTGCACCTTATTTGTACTTGAGTTTCGTAGCGTATGGCGCTATCCGTCTCCCCAGGATTTGTATTATGCACTTCGTGTGCTTGTGGTTGATATTCGGGTATTTCGCAAGTATGAGCATTTTAGCTCGGTAAGTATTTCCTTATAGATTATTATATGTAGATCGGGTGGCACGACTCCATGGGTATGTTGTTTGGATTGGGTGGCACGCGATTGGATCGGGTTGCACGTCGCAACGGTATCATGTGTGGATCGGGTTGCACGTCGCAACAGTGTGATGTTTAGTACAGTTTCTCATATTTATTATTGTGTATTTTGCTTCTCATTTTTTGGGGAAGGTTCATAACGTATTTTTGGTTGTTTAAGTTAGTTACATGGGTTGAGTAGTTCTTTCTAGAGTTTATTCTTCCTTATACGTCATATTCAAGTTGTAGCTTGTTGTCCCATTGATGGCGTAATATGAAATCTTAGATAATGTTTGTGGTGGCTTATTGCTGGAGCAACTTCTACTGGGTGAGACGAGATTATTTGACCTGTGATCAGTGCGATCGGATTTATATAAGGTATATTAAAGAGAAAATAATTGTCTAGTTCAGAATGAAGTAATGCTTCTTGTTAGGAGGAGAGACTCCATGATTTTTGATTCGGCGTATGGTTATGAATTTCTACAAATCTCTTCCGTCTTAGCAGTATTGCGAGAGTTGGAACAAGGATTATATATGTTATGAGGTATACTATGGGCTTCGGGTCGGTGAAAATTTCAGTCGTTGTGCTTGGGGGAGATTGCCTTGGGCAAATGAGTTATGTGATGCATGGTGTGATTTTAGCGGAGGAGCATGGTCACGTTGGGTTGAATGTCCGGTGATTAATACGGTGTTCATGTGTTAGAATATGGTATCGTGGAGAAGCTACGGATGTTGGAATTTGGCTCTAAAGCTTGCTAGCTAAGGTAGCAGGAAGGATCTTCAATGTGCTCAACTACGTTGTGGTGGAACGGGTAGGTGCACAAGGTGTTAAATAGTGATTTTGGACAACTCCGGAGCAGTTCTTAGCATGTTCAAGGACGAACGTATGTTTAAGTGGGAGAGAATGTAGCGACTCGACCGGTCGTTTTGAGCTCTAGCACGTCGTTCAGTGGTTTGAGGCCCTGAGTAGCTTCACTTCAGGTATTATGACTTGCACGCGTGGTCGAAATGGAATTTCAGGAAGTTCGGAGTTGATTTGGAAAGACAATTCTCATTTCGGAAGCCTTAAGTTGAAAGAATTGACTAAAGTGTGATTTTTGAGTAAATGACCTCGAAATTGGTATTTGAAAGTTCCAACAGTTCATATGATGATTTTGTACTTGGGCGTATATCCGGATCGAGTTTCGGATGATCTGGGAGCGTTTTGGAGCCTATTGTGGAAGTTGGCATATTGGAAGTATTTCATAAATTTGGGTTGAGGTGTATCTCAATATTATCGATGTCCGTTTGGGATTCTGATTCTGGGAGTAGCTCCGTATAGGGATTCTCGCATTGGGAGCGCGTCCGAAAGTGGATTTGGAGGTCCGTAGGTCATTTTGAGGTCATTTGGCGAAAGTTAGAAATTTAAAGGTTTTTGAGAAGTTTGACCGGGAGTGGACTTTTTTATATCAAGGTAGGATTCCGATTCTGGAAGTTGGAGTAGGTCTGTAATGTCGAATGTGAGGTCAATCGGCGTGATTTGATGGGTTTCGGCATCGAATGTAGATGTTTGAAATCCTAAAGTTCATTAAGCTAGAATTATGGTGCGATTCATGGTTTTGATGTTGTTTGATGTGATTTGAGGCCTCGATCAGGTCTATTTTATGTTATGAGACTGGTTTGTGTAATTGGACGAGGTGTCGGGGCCTCGACTGTGTTTCAGAGGTGTTTGGGTTGTGTCGTGCTCTTACTTGATGTTTCGGCGTCTTTGCTTTGGAAAAAAAAAGGGCACTATTGAGAAAACAACCTTTGATCTATGATTGGATTGAACCATTAGATCCGTATCTCAAGAACGGATCCATAGCAACAAGAATCGTCGAATTTCGAAGTCGTATGAGAAAGTTATGCCCAATTCCGTATCAGAACAAATTGTTGGTTTCTGGTGCGAAGATTTGTTCTTTGTGAACGCGAGAGAGGTTTCGCGAACACGAAGAAGTATTTCTATGTTGACCGATCAACGAAAAATACTCTTCGCGAACGCAAATGTCTCCCACGAAGGCGATGAAGAAAAATCGCCTAGACAGTGTTTCAAACTGAGAATTTTAGTATTTTGGGAATATCTTGAGTTCTAGAGCTCCGCTTGAGGTGATTTTCGCGGCGTTAATAAATATCTGACCTTTATTTTGATATTTCTCCATGATTATTTCTGTTGGTTTCTATTTTTGTCTGTGTTTGGATTGTAGAAATTGGGATTTTGAGCCCCAACGTCGAAAAATAGTAAATCCTTGATTTGAGGGTCGATTCATGGACGAAATTGGATGAATATTTGGATATAGACCATATGAGTTATGGGTAATATTTATTTTTAATAATTTTCGGAATCCGGACACGTGGGCCTGAGGGTAGACTTTTATTGACTTTTCGAGCGGAGTTGAGAGTTGTTATGAATTGATTTATTATGAGTATTAGAGTATATTTTTATTGTTTGCACATTGCTTGACTAGTTTTGGAGCTACGGGCACCGGTTTGAGGTGTTGGAACGACGTTGGAGTTGGTTATGGAACTTCGGAGCAAGGTAAGTCTCCTGCCTAACCCTGTGAGGGGGAAATTACCCTTAGGTTTTGTATATTGATGTGTGCTACTTGTTGTGGGGGCTATGTACGCGCGAGGTGACGAGAGCCCGTACGTAGCTACATTCATGTTATTGTTTGGGTAGGCTTAGGTTCACATCATGCTATAGTTATACTATTTGAGCAGTCTCTAGCCTATTAAATTCCTGTGTTTTACTTTTCTACATGTGACTAGGCTTGCTATAGTAGAGACTTCACGAGTTCAGTATTAGTCACCGAATAAATTTACTCCTCTTACGGCATGTTTCCGTGATATATATGTTTCATTGAAAGGTTTTTGTTAAAGAAATTACAACGCACACATTTATTCGCGAGTGGGGTCAAGGACCCGTCAAAGCTTCTTATTCTAATGGGATCGGGCCGTTCGCCTCGGCAGGATTATGTCTTTCACATCTTATGGGATCGGTCCATTCGTCTCGACAAGATTTATGTACCACACTCTCATGGGAGCGGGTCGTTTGCCTCGGCAGGTTAATAGATGCATTTATGGTTCATGACGTTCGACCCTCAGCAGTGCACAATTTAAATATCTACGTTTGATCGGGTCGTACGCCTAGGCATTTCCTATATCATATCCTCATGAAATTGTGCATAATATTTGGCAAGAAGCCAATGTATCTGTGAATTTTCCGTATTCGAATTATGGCAATCTATTTGATGAGATCCACTATATATATATATATATATATATATATATATATATATATATATGCTCTGGTTAAGGAGGAAATCTAATGGAGAGCTTGAGTTCATCATAAAGAGGGGGATTTGTACCACGTAATGTATACTTATTTATATTTTTACTCTGCCTCATACTTATTTACCTCTTTACTATACCTGATGTTATTGGACCACTAGTGAGCGCCGACGTCGACCCCTCGACACTACTCCTCCGGAGTTAGGTTAAGTACTTACTGGGTACACGATGATTTACGTACTCATACTACACTTGTTGCACATTTTTGTGTAGGTAAATATATGACTAGTGGCTTTGTGAGAGCAGAGGCGTGTATGCATGCGGGGGCTTAGGTGAGTTTCATTTCATATTACGACCCGCAGCCGACAGAGTCTCCTTCAGAGTATTTATATATTTTTCCTGTCCAATTTGTATTCTGGACAAATGCTGTATTTTACTTTAAATTCCTAGTTGATGCTCATGCAATTGTGACATCGGGTTTTGGGGTGATTATGGGTTGTTCTGTATTGAAATTGTCAAAAATATCATTATTTATTCTGTAAATCCCACCTTTTGCTATTTATTTGAAGGAAAATACGATTTCTAAAATATTGTGATGAGAACCAAATTAAGTATTTATTGTTGGCTTGCCTAACAGTGGTGGTTGGCGCCATCACGGACTTTAATGGATTTTGGGTTGTGACAGAATAAGCCTCACGTATATCTCGCGCGCATGGGGGAATCGACCCGTTTTTTCTTCACAACCAATTTCTCATGTGCACGAGACCACTCCCTTTTACTAGATCTTTACAAGCCCAACAAAGAGCACTTCAATATAAAGAGAAGGAAAAGACTTTCCACCATCAATGAGGGACACTTTGTCTTTCACGAAAAACAAAGAAGTTAAGAAAGAAAAGGTACCACAAAAAAATCTTTGACTTTACATTAACAAGATTTAATAATACCAACAATAATGAGTATTATGAGCAGCTACGGGAGCATGAAGCAGAGAAAAAGAGCAGGGAAAATATGAGTTTGAAGGATTGTTTTGAAGTGCCTGAAGAAGCTGTTGTTGGCAATGTGAAAAAGGGTGAGCAGTAGGGAAAGGTTGGTGCTGAAGTTGGAAAGAAAGTTCCTAAGTTGTTGGATGGGGTTAAAACCCTTGATATCTTCCTATGCACCCGATTTCAACTTAACCTATTGCTAATATAAAAAAGATAGTTTTATAAGCACATTAAGTTCTGAAACTGAAAAAGGGGCTAAAATACCCCAATTGTATGGTAAATTATTTATAAAAGCCCCATGTTCATCTATCCCCCTGAAAATATATAGGACGTTAATTATGTTATCAAATCTACCCCCGCGACTAACGAAACTTTATGTGGGCCTCTCATTAAATGATGTGGCGTTCTTTCATTTGTCTGTGTGGCTTAGTGGGGCTGGCAATGTGTTTGGGTAATTTTCGACCCATTTCACCTAAACTTAAGATATTTCAGCAAGTCCCTCACATTCAAACTAAATCTATCCTCTAAATCAACCTTCATATCTTTAAATGGGTCAAAAATTACCCAAATACAATATCAGCTCCACTGAGCCACGTGGACAAATGAAAGAACGTCACATCATTTAATGAGAGGCCAACATAAGGTTTTGTTAGTCGCGGGGGGTAATTTTGATAGTATAATTAACGTCCTATATATTTTCATACGGATATATGGAAGGAGGGTTTTTATAAGCCATTTACCATACGATAAGGGTACTTTAAGCCCTTTTCCGGTTCTGAAACATATGGTGTACCTTTAATGCTTCTATCCTACCCTATTAGTAGGATAAACATGACACATTCATAAGCATTTTGAGCAGCTATTAGTTACTACCGTAGCGACAAACGTGATTATACACATCATTGTAAAGTACAACAGAGAAACAAACAATCTAAATTCAAAGTAATTCTTCTATCTAAAAATTCACATACTTGAATATGTTCCCTGTATTCTACAGTATAGGAAAATTAAGTTGACACTGACAGATTCTAATTAGGTAAAACATGTTGGAGTAGATTGTATTGAATGAGGAGAAAGTCTCTCACCGGTTGCGACAAAGCACTTTGACAGTTTAAATGAGGAAGTTCACCAAGTATCATTGATCTAATTTGTCAAGGTGCTCTCAAGCATCATCTACAAAACTTGATGGCTGGCATGAACCTTCTAAATTTTCTTCTGTCACACTATTAGTGGAACTGTGATCAACCGTTAGCATATCTAGCACATGCATAGGGTAAAATATGTTATATCAAATGATCGCATGAGAAAGTGACACATGGAGCCGAAGACAAAAGATAGCTGAAACCGAAGGCAACAATCATGTCTGCTACCGGAGAGAATGATACTCATAAAGATGAAATGAATGTATGTCATCCGGTACAATTTAATGAAGAATATTCTACAACATTAAGTACATTGCCCGTCACAAGAAATATGACATTCACTGCCCGCCGTTACACATTCTTCAATGACCCTCATAATTGACATTAAAGAGGGGCTTGATCCTAGGACATTGTTCCCTAGATGAAGCTATAAATAGTGAGCTATATTATCATTGTAAAGGACACGACTTTCCTGGAAAACATACGCTACACTCTACTCAAAGCTCAATATAATTTTATCTTCTTATTATTGATATCATTGTTGTTGTGCCCAGAAGCCCTGCTCCCCGAGTTGTTATTTCTGTTATTTTATCGTTATATCAAGGCTAAGTATTATATTTTAATCTAATTCATCTATTATTTCAAGATCAAATTAATTCACTTGTCTATAAACCACGTATAAATTCAATTGTACCGTTTTACAGGTAAACAATTTGGCGCCCACCGTGGTGCTTAGACAGTTATGTAATTAAGTTGGTCATTTCCTCCTTTACTAACGTGTTCTGATTATTTGTTCACAGAAAATAATCCTAGAAATGGCAGATAGTGGAGTTAACAACACACAAACCTTGAGGCCCAAGGAAATCATCCTCAGCACGAGGATTCAATCAGCGATACCCGCAGTGAGGGGAACTAGGCCACACCGGTCCACGGAAGGCGATACCCGCGGCATGTTCGAGAGGAGACTCCTGATGATGCTGAAGAAGAGCACGTTGTAGAAGCGGTAAGGGTCCTGCAGGAGCAACAAGAGACAATTCTAGGCCTTCTCACGCGGAAGGATAAGGTTATGACAGAACTCAAGCAGGTATTATCAGGCGCTTCCAATAACGCGAATAGACGAGGTCTAGTTTCTCCCGGTGCTCCCCCAAATCAAACAACTCAAAGGGTCGACAACAACACCCGGGGGGTGAGGTCGGCGTCGATGGGGCCGGAGGGGGCGGATCCGGTCACAATAATGAGGGCGATCCCTTCAAAAATGAACTCATACAGTTTATGAGAGAATTGAACGCTCACATGGATCAAATTATGAGTGTGCCACCGGTGCTGAAAGGGTCGGATTCAAAGAAGTACACTTAATTATCATACAAACCAAGGGCGGCACCAGAATTGATCCTGAAGCATTTTAAAATATAGGTCGTGCCCAAATATGATGGGACTTCAGATTCTCAGGAACATATCACAACCTATACAATGGCAGTGAAGGGGAACGATTTAGCTCCCCACTAGATTGAATCAATGTTGCTGAAGAAATTTGGAGAGACTCTCACAAAGAGAGCCTTGATGTGGTATTCGCTTTTTCCCGAGCATTCCATAGATTCCTTCGAGATGCTAGCGGATTCTTACATTAAGGCCCATGCTGGGCCCAGAAAGGTGCATGCCTAAAAGGCCGACATATTCAACATTGCACAAGGAGAGTCTGAGTTGCTGCTGGAATTTGTAACCCGATTCCAAAAGGATGTTGCTTCCGGTCGTTCCGGATGAATGAGCGGCTGAATCATTCACCAAGAGTTTGAATCTGAGAAGTTCCGTTTCTTCCCTGAAGTTAAAAGAAAGCGTGCTCGAGTTCCAAGAGACAACTCGGGTGGATGTTCACAACCGGTACGAGTCAAAGATAAGGATTGAGGATAATCAGCTCAGTTTTCCGATGTCGGTTAAAGGTCGGGAGAAGAATAAAAAAAATTAAAAGAAGATTTTGACACAGATATATGATCTTCGAGGATCCGATTTTGCCCTATGAACAGGCCAATGGACGCGGCAGAGGTTTCCAGTCGGCGAATAGGTTCGTTACAGATAGAAGAACTGATCGTGGCCTGAACAATAGGTCGTTACAGGACAAGGAAATGTTAGGTTCTCGAAATGCTTCCTACCCAGGATTTCAGAATATAACTTCATAATATAACTCCCGAAGCCAATGAGATCTGATCCCAGCTAGAGGGATCCTAATTTATGGTGCAAATACCACGGGATGAATGGTTACCAGACTGGGGACTGTTGGCTTCTGCAGGAAGAGGTTGCGACACTGCTGAAAAATGGCCATCTCAGGGAATTCTTAAGTGACCAAACTAAAAATGGTCATCTCAGGGAATTCTTAAGGTTGCAATCGTGACAACGCGGAGCCCTCGAGAGCATGAGAAAATCCCCTGCGCCTGACGATCAACATGATTTTCTGGGGGAACGGGATTAACGGGGTTACCTTCTCGGCGGAAAATAAAAGACAAAGGTATGAGTAACCCAAAACAAGAGACTCCGGGAAGTCACTGAAGACGACATCACCTTCACGGAGGAAGACGCAGATGGATTGTTGTTACCGCACAACGATGCATTGGTAATTTCTTTATATGTATAAGATTTTAAAATCAAACGTGTAATGGTGGATCCAAGAAGTTCAGCCAATATTACACAATGGAGGGTATCTGAGCAAGCCAAACTTACTGGAAGCATCATTCCGGACACAAAACCCTTGTCGGGTTCAACCTAGCAAGTGTGACAACTCGAGGAGAGATCCTGCTGCTCATGAACGTCGAACGAGTGATGAAGATGACCCTTTTCGAGGTGGTGGATGGTGATATGGCTACAATGTTATCTTGGGAAGACCATGGTTGCACGAGATGAAAGTTATGCCATCAACATATCACTAGTTGTCGAAATTCCCAACTCCCTAGGGAATTAAACAAATAAGAGGTGACCAACCGGCAGCAAGGGAGATGAATGCAATTTCGGTCTCCAGTAGCAAAGAGAAAGATCATGCGGCATAGCAATTATAGGAACCGACACTTGCTCCCGAGCCAAGCGAGGTCAACCAGAGGGAAGAGGCGCTAGAATCTTATCAAGTGCCAAGGTATTTCCAGGTACCAGAAGAGACGGACGCAACGAAATCCACATCGAAAGAGCTTGAGAAAGTCGCATTATTCGAGAAGTTCCTGGAAAGGAAATTCCACTTGGGGACAGGACTGCACCCAGAACTAAGGTTTGGATTTATTGAATTCTTAAATTTAACGTCTATTGATTTGCGTGGTTGCATGCGGATATGACATGTATCCCGTCGGAAGTGGTCGTTCAGAAGTTAAGCTTGGATCCCAACATCCCTCTCGTAAGATAGAAAAAATGTCCTACCGTCGAGGCCAGAAACAAATTCATCAAAGAAGAGGTAATTCGCCTACTTGATATATGTTCAATCCGAGAGGTAAAGTATCCATACTGGCAAGCTAACCTAGTAGTAGTTCCAAAGAAGAAGAATAAATTTTGCATGTGCGTAGACTATAAAGACTTGAATAAGGTATGCCAAAAGGACTCATTCTCATTACCAAAAATTAATCAAATGATCGATGTGACGGCCAGGAATGAGTTAATGAGCTTTCTTGATGCTTACTCCGGGTACAACCAAATTTAGATGAACCCAGAGGATCAGGAAAAAACTTTGTTCATAACGAATTTTGCCACATATTGCTATAATGTGATGCCCTTCCTCCGTTATCATCAAAGTCGGAGGAAGGAAAAAACTGTTAATCTACTTAACTGTCTTGGAGGTAGCAGTAATTGCCGTTTTAGTCCGTGAGGACAAAGCTACGCAATCTCTAATTTATTACATTAGTAGAGTTTTAACGGGAGTAGGAACTCGCTACCCACATTTGGAGAAGTTGGCCTTAGCCCTCATGGTCGCCGCTCGGAAGCTAAGGCCTTATTTCCAGTGTCACATTATAGTTGTGGTGAAAACCTTTCCCCTGCGGAATATCCTGCATATACCCGAATTTGGGTAGGCTAGTCAAGTGGGCCGTTGAAATGAGTGAATTTGACATCAAATATAAATCTAGGATTGCGATTAAGTCACAAGTTTTGGCCGACTTTGTGGCCGATTTCAATACAGGGTCGTTACCTATGGCCACCAAAGAATCAGTGATGGTGTCAAAATCGACATCAGAAGTTTGGTCCCTATATACGGGCAGAGCTTACAACGTAAAAGGGTCTGGGCTTGGCATAGTGTTAGCTACGCCTTTGGGAGAAACCCTAAGGCAGGCCATAAGGATAATTCATCTAACTAACAATAAAGTGGAGTATGAAGCTTTGATTGCAAGACTCGAATTGGTCTGGGGACTAGATTCTGAGGTCATAAAAATCAAATGCGACTCCCATCTGGTGGTAAATCGGGTCTACGGGATGTTCAAAGCCAAAGATGAACGCATGCAACATTACATAGTGAAGTTTCAGGATCTACTTGCTCGATTCTGGGAGTGGTCAATTACGCATATCTCGAGGGACGAAAATGCAGAAGCGGACGCATTATCTAACCTTTGATCATCGACGGAAATGAAGGGATCAGACTCTGGTACGATCGTACATCTTATGCACTCAGTTTTGGACGCAGATAATTATTATGAGGTAAACGCAACTAATTTGGTGTAGGATTGGAGAGATTACCCCGAGCACGGAAAGTTTCCTGAAGATCCCAAGGCATCCCAGGCGCTGCACGCTAAAGCAAAACGGTATACTTTCAAAGGAGGCCAATTGTACAGGAAATCTTTCCAAGGTCCGTTGGCCCGATGTTTGGGAGCCTTCGAAGCTAATTATGTTATGAGAGAAGTCCATAAAGGGATATATGGAAATCATTCGGGCGCAAATTTCTTAGTACTAAAATTGGTAAGGGACGGCTACTATTGGCCTCGAATGGAATACGATGCCAAAGCTTTTGTTCAAAAATACGATAACTGTCAATGTTGCACACTGTTGGTACATCAACTAGCAGAACCATTACACTCAGCTTTGTCTCCATGGCTGTTCATGAAGTGGGAATTAGATATCGTCGGACCACTGCCACCGGCCCCTAGTAAGGTAAGATTTCTTTTGATTTTAACTAATTATTTTTCTAAGTGGGTTGAAGTAGGTCCTTATCAGAAGATCGGCAAACGTGAAGTGATGGATTTCTTGTGGGAGAACATAATTTGCATATTTGGGATACCAAAAGAGATAGCCTGCGACAACGGGCCACAATATATAGGCGCAAAGGTCACAAAGTTCCTTCAAGACTTGAAAATAAAAAGGAGCACATCTTCGCCCTATCATCCGAGCACAAATGGTCAAGCGGAATCAAAGAACAAAGTAATTATACAAAATCTCAAAAAGAGATTGGAAGCAGCTAATGGCAAATGGTCCGAGGAGCTTCCTGGAGTATTATGGGCATACCGACAATGATCAAACAGAGCACAGGAGAGACTCCTTTCTCCCTTGTGTACGGATCAGAGGCCCTAATCCCGGTGGAAGTAGGGGAGCCTACCTTGATATACTTCCAGGCAGATGAAGAAACAAACAATGAAGGAATACTGGTCAATTTGGAGCTGCTCGATCAGCCCAGAGACTTGGCGCATATAAGGATGGAAACTCAAAAGCAAAGAATAGAAAGATATTACAATCGAAGAGCCAACCTCCGTTATTTCAAAGTGGGAGACCTGGTTTTAAGGAAAGTAACTCAAAACACCCAGGAACTCAATATAAGGAATCTAGGTCCAACACGAGAAGGCCCTTACCGGGTTTCAGCTGTCACCGTGAAAGGTTCATACGCGTTGGAGAATCAAGATGGAGAAAAATTGCCAAGCAACTGGAACGTGGCACATCTCAAGAGATACTATTGCTGATGACCATCACCTGTACTGAAAGTGTATGCTGCACTCTTTTTCCCTTCGTCCAGTTTTTCCCAACTAGGTTTTTCTGGCAAGGTTTTTAACGAGGCAACAACGGAAAGCACACTACGAAGGAACTTTCAAAAACATCAATAAGACCTTTTAATAACAAGGCACACAAGCGAAGAACCACTCCGGAACGGTTAGATAATTTTTTTCTCGGTAGAAAAGTTCCCACCGGGAAGTTTAGTTTGCTATCGAGCAAAGGTTACCCGACCGTTCACACGTGCAAGGCACTAGGGAATTGTTAGATAGTCTTTGGCTCGATAGTATAAATTCCTAAGGGGAAGTGAAGTTTTTTACCATACTGAAGATTATCTAGAAATTCATTAGTGGAATCCCCGAAGGTGTTAAACTTCTAGTGTTCCAATTCGCATTCTTCGCATTCGAACACTAGGGGGAATGATATGAGGATACGGCGACAACGACTACTGCTTCAACCGGAATGTGAAACACAAAAGCATAATTATATCATCGGGATCGGGGACTGCACAGCCAACCCCGTAGAAACAAGTTGTACGAATTAGCCACAAGAAATGGCAATTTCTCTTTAGCAAAATGGATGTTTATATAAATTTTGAAAATGGAAGGAATAAAGTGAAGTCCTTTTATTTTTATCTTGTTTCTTGTCTGAACGATGAAATGATTTTTTCATTAGAAAGCTAAACAAGTACTTCAAATGTTAGTGCCATAATAAACAGGAGATGTCCTCTTCGAGAGCATTGTAAACATAATAGGGACCTCTTATGAAAAACCTCACGATAAAGGGCTAATTTCGGAAGAACCTGTGCCCGAAATCCAATTTTTTCGGGGGGAAAACATACCCAAAGCCTTGCATAATTAGATGCAAACAATAAAACTTGCGCAAAACACTTAAACAAAAAAGGATGCAAAGATAAAACTTGCATAAATTCTTAAACAAAAATACGCGGAAAGGAAAACTCACGCAATACTTGAGCAAACACTGTTTTTATTTACAAACAATGTGCCAAATGACACAGGTATAAAAGTTGGTAAAAGAAATGAAAAGCTAAGTTGCTTCATCTCCGGAACCTGGAGGAAGAGAAGCATTCGCGCCCCCAAGAGAAGTGGGTAGATCCGCCACCGGCTCAATGTCCTGGCCTTCATCATTTTGACCTTCAGCTCGTTTCCTTCCGGTTCCTCTTCAGTTCTCGAGAACTCGGAAACGGAACTAGAAGAATCAAAAGCATCGGGCCTTGCCGGAAGACCCCTTTTAGCAGTCGACTCCAGCTCACGAGCTTTAGCGATTTCGACATCAGAGTCAATAACACCTGTTTTAGCCTCTTCCAAGGTTTTTTTCCTCATGATGTACATAACATATGTTTATTTAACAACGAGGGAAGATGGTCGGAGCTTGAGTTCTTCTTTAAGTTGGTCAACCTCGGCAGAAAGATTTTCCATTGCGGATGAAACGAACTGGAGGCTAACATCGAGATCACAGACAATAGAGCTAAAAAGTCTATAATGCTCAATGTTCCTCTTATACTTTTTCTCCAATTGGGCATATCTCACCCCGGCAGTAGAAAGCTCTTCAATTTTAGAGTTCAAGGCTGCCTCCAAATTATTTAATCTTACAACAGTGGCAGCCTTGCGATCGGATGCAGCAAGAACGACACTATGAACTTCAGCCCTTTTGGCCCTAGGCTCTTCAAATTGAACCCGCGCGGAGATTTCTTGGCTAAGGGTCTCTACTTCTTGCTCACTTTGTTGCAAACGAGCCTCCAACACAACAACCTCAACAGCTTTGGCTTCTAAATCTAAGAGGCAAGCAGCAGTTTGGTCTCAGTGGGCCAAAAGTTGATCCCGCTCAGAGGTAAGTTCCTCATTATCCCAAATAAACCTTTGGAGGCCCTCGGAAGCAAGGAAATTGGCCTGCGAAATGAAAAAGGCAAACTCAAAATACTATTATATCAAAGATACAAGAGGTGAAAAAGGAAATGAAGAGTATACTATTGCGGCGTTTTGCATAGCATTGTTCAAGAAGCACTCTCCCGAGAGAGCTTGAATCTTTTACCAATCTTTTTCTGAAACCAGAGGCTTCAGATAGTTAGTAAGTTCCACCGACGAGGACAGCAGATTGCACCCAGTAGAAATCGAGAGAGTAACGCTCCTCCTCTTTGTTGATTTTCTGAGGGGGTTGCACAATTTTGCCACATGTTCCCATGAACTGGGGACTGGGGAGAGGAACATCCTCTTCTTGGACAGATGCGGCTGGTGGAGATGATGTAGTAGTTGCTGGTGGAAGAGTCGGTGAAGAAGAAGATAAAGCAAATGGCGTTGAAGGGTGAGAAGTGGTTACGGCAAGCAGAGTACTGGTGTTGGTTTCTCGTCAATCGAAGACAGCGGGGACCCGGTACTCAGCCTCACAGTACCGGGCGCATCGACTGGGATCCGAAAATGAGAGTTGGCATTTTCCACTATTTCAAACTCCCCCCAGAGCAGTGAGGCATCGTCCTCGATTGGTGTAACTGACTCAATAGATTGGGCAGTCTGTTTAGCTCAGGAAGGTCGTCATCTTCTGTGTAGAGAAGCCCTCTCGTCACTGGCTTCCCCTTCATTTTCAATCCTCACGGTGTCTATGGTCGGCCCAAGTAGAGGGCTCGTCACCACAACTTTCGGAGATTACTCAGGAGCGACATTTTTCGTCCGCTTATTCTTCTCTCGGCCGCGGAGGAACGCCTTCTTTTTGGTTGCTTTTTCTCCGACAGGGGACTCCGGGAAGAAGTACCCGCACCAAAAGCAGGCCCGGAGACACCTGTCTGTGTAAAAAACCCCTACAGCAGCCTCGCTGCATCAGCCGGATTAGCCAAAATATCCTCCTCAAGGATGACAACTGAGCCTTATGGTAGACATGAATCCAACAAAAGAAAAGAGTCAGACAACTTCCTTATGTGAAAAGGTAAAAACAAGATGAGTTCGACTTACCATGATTTTTAGCCTTCCACCCGTAGTTCAGGGACAACTTTATCCATATGCGGGTTTCGGGCGTAGTAACGTCCATAATTTTTTGGACCCATTGGTCCAAACCCTCAACCCTAGGTGGAACCCACCGAGTCGCTGAAACAGGTAAAAGAAGAAGAGTCAATAATAATGTGGAATGATCTTTAATAGAAGAAGAAACAAGCGTTAGACTTACAAGTGCGGTTCCATAATTCAGGGAAAGCTGGAGTTGTGGCCAGGATGATGTCATTGGTAGCAACTAAAATGAATCGTTCCATCCACCCACGGTCGTTGTCATCATCCATGCTGGATAGCAGTTCATGGTGGTCACACTTGCTAAAATTTACCATTCTCCCGCGAAAGATTTTGGGGGAATAGAGGTTCATCACTCGAGCTAAGGAACTCTTCTCCCGTCTCCTGGCACATGCACCGAAGACAAGCGATTTCCTCCACACAGAAGGGCTTACCTGTGCCAAGCATACCTGATAGCGAAGGCAGAACTCCACAATGACATATTCAAGATCTCTACTAAAATAAAACGCTCCCAAAGTGAAGGGATACGTGTAAAATTATGTAAAACCCTTCTTGGGTCCGCTCCACCAGGTCAGGGGCGATAATATCCAAATCTTGACAGTGACAGTCTTCCTTCATAATGTATCCAGATCTAGAAGTACGGATAGAAGAGCGGTATACGCTAACAGCCAACATACGAGGGTAAGCAGAAGGCTACTTCTCTTCAAAATCTTTGGTGGTGATCAGATTCTTTGGGATGATGGTACTCACCGTATGAAGAGCATCATCATCGGTTTGACCTTTATTCTTTGAAGAACTAGGGTTTCTTGAAGAAGAGGCCATTTCTTATCAAGCGGAGCATTTTTTTCTCGAAGAAGGAAGCTAAAGAAAGGTTAAAGACGAAGTATGAGTTGAGTAAAGAAAGTCTGAGAAAATTTAGAGTATTATGAAGTGTAAATGAAGGAGGTTGGTGTGTATAAGTAAAGGTATAGGCGGCTAAACTCGTGGCCATAATTACCTTGATAACCGGCAAAAGTTATGCTAAATCGTCAGATGACGCGTGTTCGGGACAATAAATGCGGATAGACGTGCGTCTAATAAACTATCAAAAAATTTCAGAGGGAGTCAGTAAATTTCCTGCCAAAAAGAACATTTCTACCAACTTCCTGGTGACACAAAGTTATACCACCAGAAAGTAGGGGGATTATCTGTCTGTCTGTATAGGGTAAAATATGTTATATTAAATGATCTCATGAGGAAGTGACACGTGGAGCCGAAGACAGAAGATAGTTGAAACCAAAGGAAACGATCTTGTCTATTACCGGAGAGAATGATACTCATAAAGATGAAATAAATGCCAGCCACTCGGTAGCATTTAATGAAGAATATTCTACAGCAATAAGTACACTACCCGTTAAAAGAAATATGGCATTAACTGCCCGTCGTTACACATTCTTCAATGACCCTCATAAATGACATTAAAGAGGGGCTTGATCCTAGGACCTTGTTCCCTAGGTGCAGCTATAAATAGTGAGTTATGTTATCATTGTAAAGGACACAACTTTTTCGGCAAGCATACGCTACACTCTATTCAAAACTCAATGTAATTTTTTTCTTCTTGTTTATTGATATCATTGTTGTTGTGCTCAGAAGTCTTGCTCCTGGAATTGCTATTTCTGCTATTTTATCCTTATCTCAAAGCTAAGTATTATATTTTCATCTAATTCATCTATTATTTCAGGATCAAATTAATTCACTTGTCTATAAACCACGTATAAATTCAATTGTACCATTTTACGGGTAAACAGTCACAAAACAAACGAGTACATGAGGCTGCTTATCTAGATCTCATTACCATCTTAAACCGTGGAAGAAAATGCAAGTCTTGGCTTTGCAGTCAGTAACTGTAAATTTCAATTTACTAAATATTTCTGCATTTACTAGGGCTGTGAATATATGCACACCGAATTCCTAATAAGGATGACATGCATTCTCCAGTAAAATTTCAAGATACTTACCAAGTTCAATTCCTGAATCAATAGGAACCCAAGGGCAGATGTTCATCCTGCTCTCGATGCCCCAAAGTCTCATAAAGCGGAGCATTCTGTCTCAAATATCCACTGAAGATAGAAAGGGCACCTAAAAGTCGGAATGAGAGCGTTGGGCTTTGTCGCTCAATTACAACTACCAGAGGGACAACGGATGCCCCTAACATCAAAGTTTGACGTAGTAAAGAAACAACAGGGTTTCTTTCATTTGTTGGGAAGAGCTCAAAAGATTAGACATACAGTACATGAATTGCGGCCATGATTCCTGTTGCCCAACTGAATCTTTTGACTCTTGCACATTTCTACACTCTCTGTCCAGGAGAAAAAGGATATATGAGTCCCTGCAATGTAAGCTGATCCCGATAGAAAAGTGAACGGCAGTTCATGCAACTCAGGAGTATATTACCAACAAGAACAGCTGGGAGCTCCATCATCGCATCAACCGCATCTTTGCTTCTTCCTGTGACAAGAAGCCAGTGGGGAGACTCTGATACTAAAGGTAGTAGGATAAGTAGTGAATACACTAGAGGTAGAAATGAGATCATCTTGTACAAATTTCGGTTGTGTAAAACAAATTGCCATACTGTTCCAACTTGCAGTGCCAATGCCTGAACACGCAAAACGGAGAAGAGCACATAGTTGGTGAGCAGGAGGTAAGAAAACCAGTTGTCGGTTAGGAGGCAAGAGAGGAGCATTGCCTTTTTTCCTTCCCAAAAGTGAATAAGCTAGACGATCAAAGACTGCTGAATGAGATTAAGATATCTTAACGAAAGTTCTTTCAATATAGCTAGTAGTATCTTTTTGATACACTTTCTATTACCTTAATTTGCAGGAATCAGAAAAAAAGGTTGGATGATTACCAATTACCTCATTGATGCAGTGTGTGGAGAATTACTGTTTGTTGGAAATAGGATCTCATGATGTTGGCCCAATAAATTGAATAGTTTTGAAGATTGACAAAGGAACTCAGAAATGAACCAGGTTCATTACTGACACACATAGAAAGCAGAGTCCAAGGCACGTGAGGCGCACATGCAGGAGATAAACGAAATATGGCAAAATAAGAGATATCTTCTGATTGAAAAGATTGCAAAATGATAAGGAGAAGGACTCCTTATTCAGTAAGAACAGAATCAAAGATAAGGAAGGAGTTGAGGAGTTGAGATTAACTAGAACTCTTCAACCAAGGAAGAGTAGTATTAGAACTCTAGTTAATTCCTTATCTATAAATCTTATATATTGCAGATTGTTCTTATTGTACAGGTTCGCACAAAAGCAGAAGTTAAGCAAGAATTGAGAACAAAATAGCGAGGCAATTTTGCAAGCAGTTCGTGTGAGATTTGAGTGTGCGAATTTGAAGCTACTTGAACCAGCTAGAAGAACTAGTTCCAATTGTTGTCTTTTAGTCTAGTTTATTTGTAGTAGGTGATTTTAACTTGTACCTTTTCAGCTTTATCTAGAAGAGTCTGTAATAGGTACTGTGTGTTTCAAGTTATAGCTAACTTGGAGTTTGTCACAAATAGCTAGAGGCTAGTTTGCTACAACGGGATTAGAGGTAATCCTTAGGTTTACAAAGAGTTTTGTAAATGTTGTTTGGCTCACTGATTTAGTAAAGCGTTTTAGGAAAATCCTACTGGGAAGTAGGTCGTGGTTTTTTCACCTTTTGAGCCAGGTATTTTTCACGTAAAAATCTCTGTGTTCTTTATTTTCTATATTTATTATTCCGCAAATGGTAGGATTTGGAACACATAGACGAACCTGGTCCTTCTATAACAAGTGCACGCGAAAATCGGACACCACACAAATCCCCCCCTCCCCCTCTTGTGTGGTATTGACGTATAGAGCATCAATTAGTATCAGAGTGGGTTATCCTTGAAGAGGCTAACACCTTAGGAGAAGATCAAGATGAGTGCACCACCTGGGAATTGGGAAGGACAATCAACTGCTAGGTCTCCACTCTTCAATGGTCAGTATTACTCCTAGTGGAAGAACAAGATGAAAGACCATATAATTGGTGAAGACTACGAGCTACGGGATAAAATAACTGATGGTCCTTTGTCCACCATGAAGAAGAATGCTGAAGGAGTAGATGTGCCAAAGACAAGAGTTGATTGCACTGCTGAGGATTTGGGAAAGTGGGAGAAGAATGCTAAGGCCAAGAAGTGGCTTGTGTGTGAACTTGGTCCAGACAAGTACAGCAGAATTCAAAGTTGTACCACTGCTAAAGAGATTTGGGACACTTTGCAAGTGGCTCACTTAGGAACTGCTCAAGCGAAGATCTCCAGAGGTACTCTACCATATTCTCAATATGAGAATTTTTCTATGAAGGAAGGAGAGACTATACAAGAGATGTACACAAGGTTCACCACACTGACCAATGAACTAAAATCTCTTGGAAGGGCTCTACTTGAAGAAGACAAAGTTGAAAAGATTCTGACAAGGGTTCTGCCAGTTTCTTAGGAAAGCAAGATCATTGCTATTCGGGAATCTAAGAACATTGCAACTCTTAAACTGGATGAGCTGATTGAAAATCTGACTATGAACTTCGAAGGCAGACCATGAAGATTGATGCGCCCAAGAGACAAAGGAGTCTAGCACTCAGAATCACTGAAGGAGATGATATGGAGGAAGATGAAATGGCTATGATCACCAAGGATTTCAAGAAATATCTTATGAGAGGAAAAGGTTCATCAAGAGGTGGAAATTACAACAAGACAAGGGTACCGCAAAAAACAACCAATGAGGGCTGCTATAAGTGTGGGAAGACTGATCATCACATCAAGAACTTCCCTCAATGGGAAGTTGAATGGAAGAAGGAAAGATCTGAACGAAGGAACAAGTTCATCCCAAGAAGAACAAAGGATCAACAAAGGCTATGGTTGCTGCTTGGGAGAAAGTTCAGATGAGGAATCGGATGATGATGGAGATGAACAAGAACTTATGGCAATTGGCGAATCAGATGAGAAATCTCATGAGGAATATGAGGTAAGTATAATTCATCTAAAAGACAAGATTAATTTTTTGTCTAAAGAAAAACTCTCTGAATTATTGTTATATTTTATTGATGAATTGAGGTAATAAATAAGGAAAGGGAACAGTTGTCTAAGGATTGTGTAATTTTAAAGGCAAAATGTAAGAACCTAAAACTCAGAGTCAGTGAGACTGTGAGTGAAAATATTGTTCTGAAGAACCATGTTCATACATTTGAAACAAATGTCCTAGAGTTAAAATCTGATAATCTAAAATTGAAACTAGGAACCAGTAAGAAGACAGTTGACAGCTCTCAACTCACCTTAGAAGAAAATGTAGGTAAACTAAAAGATGAGTTGTATAGGAAGGATGAACAGATTAGAATTTTGAAGGAGGAACTAGGTAAGGTCAATCATGAACTAGACAGAACATGTAAATGGAACAGATCCTCCGATGCTTTGACATGGCTACAGGAACATCATAGTAGAAATAGGAGAGGACTTGGCTTTGGGAATCAACTGCCTAAATGGGATCCCAAAAGCAAGTACCTCACTCTCCCTGAGAACAAAATTTGTACCCATTGTGGTAAGACTGGTCACTAAAAAACTGAATGTAATGCAAAAGAAAAGGCTAGTCAAAAGAATAAAAGTTTTGTTCAAGGGAAAATTTGGTTACAAAATTGGGCTAAGAAAAATGTAATTCATCCTTTTGCTTATAGAAAGGGACCCAAACTAGTTTGGGTTACTAAGACTAACCCCTGATTTTCTTTTGTAGGTTCAAGTGAAGGGGAGCAGCCAACTATGGTACATGGATAGTGGTTTCTCAAAGCACATGACTGGGAAGATGGACCAGTTCCTTTCCCTTGAGGACCTCAAAGGAGGAAATGTCTCCTTTGGAAATGGAAAGAAAGGTGAAATCATTGGGGTTGGTAAGCTAGGTAAGGATGACACTCATTCCATTGAGAATGTCTACTTGATAGACGGCTTGAAATATAGCCTAATCAGTGTGTCACAACTGTGTGACAGACGTAACTTGGTAGCATTCACCTCTACAAAATGTTTCGTAATAAATCTTATCACTTACAAGATTGTTTTGCAGGGAAAAAGAGTGAACAATATATGCATCATAGATATGTCCACACTTTTAGAGAATGAACTAACATACTTAAGTGTGCTTGACAGTGATCCCCTCCTTTGGCACTAGAGACTTGGACATGCTAGTCTAAGTCAACTCAACAAATTAGTCTCAAAGGACTTAGTGATATGACTGCCTAACATTAAGTTCAAGGAAGACAAGGTTTGTGAGGCTTGTGCAAGGGGGAAGCAGGTAAGATCCTCTTTTAAAAGCAAGAAAGTGGTAATTACAACCAGAACGATGGAACTGGTTCATATGGATCTTTGTGGTCCAATGAGAACATTAAGCAGGGGTGGTAAGAGATATGTGATGGTGTTGGTTAATGATTATTCTAGGTTTACCTGGACATTATTGCTAACATCTAAAGATCGAGAATTTGATATGTTCACTTCTTTTGTTAGAAAAATTCAGAAACAATTAGGAAATCAACTTGCATCAATTAGGTCTGATCATGGCACTGAATTTGAAAATGCTAAATTTGCTGAATTTTGTGATGAGCATGGCATAGATCATAATTTTTCACTCCACAAAAAAATGGAGTAGTTGAAAGAAAGAATAGGACACTTGAAGATATGGCTAGGACTATGCTTCTTTCTAGCAAACTACCCCATAGCTTCTGGGCAGAAGCCATTAATAGTGCATGTTATATCATAAATAGGTGCATGACTAGACCTCTTGTAGAGAAGACTCCCTATGAGTTACTTAAAGGGAGAAAGCCTAATATATCCCACCTTAGGTATTTTGGTTGCAAAATGCTTTGTGCACAACAATGGTAAAGACTCCCTAGGTAAGTTGATCCCAGAAGTGATGAGGGAGTATTCTTGGGATATTCTTCACATAGTAAAGCTTATAAATTTTATAACAAAAGAACTATGTGTGTTGAAGAAAGTGTACATGTGGTTTTTGATGAAACTAACATTCTTTCTGAGAGACAGGAACAAGATGATGAAGAAATTGTGCTAGTCAGAAACTCAAATGAAACCACAGCCCAGACTGGAGCAACACTGGAAGAAGGAACAGGTGATGGTATGGGTTCATCTATCCCCGGCAACATGACAGGGGGAACAGAACAAAATAATTCTCAAACCTCATTGGAACCTGTGCCTAAACCTATTCCATTGAAACAAAGCATTGAAGGAACATCAAGGAGTAACCAGTTGGTTGTGAAACCTTACAGATATCAAAGTTCTCACCCTATTGAGAACATTATCACAGATCCAACCTCTGGAATCAAAACCATATCTTCTTTAAAGAATCTTTGTGCTTTTGATGCTTTCTTATCGCTTATCGAACCTTAAAATGTTGCTGAGGATTTGCAAGATGCTGACTGGGTAAATGCAATGCAAGATGAACTCAACCAATTCGAAAGGAGTCAAGTTTGGCATCTGGTACCAAGACCCTTGGATAGATCAGTAATTGGCACAAAGTGGGTCTTCAGAAACAAACTTGATGAAGATGGAACTAGAGGTGGCTAACGGGCCGGTTCAAACCGGGACCAGACCGGCCCAGACCGGTTCAAATCGGGACCGGACCGGCCCGGTTCATAGGGGGCCGGGTGGGGCTGGGTTAAGGGGTTAGGGAGTTGAAACGGATTAAATTTTTAAATAGGTAACCGGACCAGACCAACCCGGTTCAAATGAACAGTGCCTGAACCGGTTAAACCGGCCCGGCCCGGACCGGTTCAACGGTCAAAAAAAAAATTTGTTTTTTTTTTTAATTTTTAAAATCTTGTAACCCGGCCCGGCCCCTTAAACCCCTACCCGTACGGGTTACTTTTTACCCGGATAAACCCGAACCCGTTAAACCCGTTAACAATTAACCGTAACTGGCCCGCTACCCAACCCGTACGGTTCAAAAAAATGGTAACCCGGCCCGGCCGGCCCACCCGTTAGCCACCTCTAGATGGAACAGTTACAAGGAACAAGGCAAGATTGGTGGTTCAAGGATATGGTCAGGAGGAAGGCATGAACTATGATAAGACTTTTGCTCCAGTGGAAAGATTGGAAGCAATATGACTCCTCATAGCCTTTGCTGCTTACATGGAATTCACCCTTCACCAGATGGATGTCAAGAGTGCCTTCCTAAATGGCTATCTATAGGAAGGAGTGTTTGTCAAGAAACCTCCGGGGTTTGAGAACAAGGAGAATCCTGATCATGTGTACAAACTTGACAAAGCAGTGTATGGACTCAAGCAAGCTCCCAGAGCATGGTATAAAATATTATCAAAATTCTTGCTTGAGCATAACTACAAGAGAGGTAAAATTGATAGTACTTTATTCTTGAAAGAAAAAGGTAAAGGCTTGGTAGTTCAGATATATGTAGATTGCATAATCTTTGGAGAAACTATTGATAAGCTAAGTAAAGAATTTGCCAAACTAATGAGGAGTGAATTTGAAATGAGCATGATGGGTGAGCGTAATTTCTTTTTAGGCTTACAAATTAAACAAAATTCAAATGGAAATACAATCCATCAGCAAAATTATGTAAAAGAGTTGCTTAAAAGGTTTAAAACGGAAGATTCCAAAGAAATTGACACTCCTATTGCAACAGCCACAAAACTGGATGTAGACGAACCTGGTTCATCTGTTAATCAAAAGTTGTATAAGGGAATTATTGGTTCATTGTTGTATCTCACTGCTAGTAGGCCTGACATTGTTTTCAGTGTAGGACTTTGTGCAATATTTCAGGCTAATCCAAAGGAATCCCACTTAACTATTGTAAAGAGAATCTTGAGATACCTAAAAGGCACCACTGATCTTTGTTTTTGGTATCCAAAAGGTAGTAACATTAATCTTGTGGGATATGCTAATGCTGACTAGGCAAGTTTTCTAGTGGATAGAAAAAGCACCTCAAGTATGGCTCATTTTTTGGGCTCATGCCTCGTGTCTTGGGCCACTAAAAAGCAAAAATTTGTGGCTCTATCTATTACTGAGGCTGAGTATGTGGCTGCAGCCTCATGTTGTGCTCAACTATTGTGGATTAAACAGCAATTGATAGATTTTGGAATCGATGCTAGATGTATCCCTATCTTTTGTGATAACACTAGTGCTATCAGTATGACAAAGAACCTCGTTCATCATTAAAAAAACAAAGCACATATATGTTAGACATCATTTTTTAAGGGACAATTATGAGAAGGGGTTGATCTCTATTGAATTTTATGCTACTCATAAACAGATTGCTGACATCTTTACAAAAGAACTGAGTAGAGAGAATTTTGAAAGGAACAGGTTATAGTTAGGGATGATTAAGATCACCTAATTGAACCAGTTCAGAATGTACATAAAAATGAAAAAAAATATAGCTAGAAAAATTGAAACTTGTGTAAATAATTAGATTAACTATTACTCAGTCTCATGTTGTAAATAGCATACTCTTTTGCCATGTTTTGATATGACTCACTGGTTACTAAGGATATTTTCTCTATTGTTGAAAATTGAGGCTTGATCAAGAGGATTCTTAAATGATGAACCTGGTTCATCAGTGATGGTTCATCTGAAAGGCGAGGTATGTGTTCTCCACTCTACACATCTTGAAATATTAATAATTAAATCATGAGAATAACTCTACCCAAACTCAACATCTTTTCAAAGTCTATCCTTTAGCATTTTGAACCAGTTCCGTCTACACTAAGAATCCCCAGCGTATTAAAACACCTAGATCATGGGGGAGCTGTAACCGTCATTCCTAACTGACCAAATGCAGAAGTGATTAGACTTATATTTGACACAAAAAGTTGTCGTTATGTATTAATTACATTTTCCCTTTAAAATCCCTCATCATCACTTCTGAAAACCCCTCATCAACTCAACAACCGTCGAAACCCTTCCATCTCTCTTTGCCTTCAATTTCAATCCAGATTCTTCCTTCCATCTTCAAAAAAAATCAAAAATGTCTAACCCCTGGAACAATCTTGGTACTCCGCCACCTACTACTCCATCCTCGACTTCTTCCTCAACCCCTCAATACAATTCTATCCCTCCACAACCAAGTTCCTAAATTCCTCAACCTAGCCCTACCATTCCTCAACATAGTCCTAATCTTGAACCCAGAAAAATGAGAGTTAAGATTCTTGCTAGAAAGACAGTGGCCACAGGTTCTTTAGAGAGAAAATTGAACGCCAAAATTCAAGCAAGTCAGGCTCAAGAATCAGAAAATTCGAGTGATTCCTTTAAGTCAGTGACTGAGGGGGAAGCAGCATGATCCTATGATTCTGAACAGGTATCCTTTGTACCAAAATCGACTTCTGAGGCTGATTCTGGAACTACTGAGAACTTAGAAACTAGGTTTGTCTTGATTGGGTCTATGATAGATGTGGAGTTGCCGGAGACAAGAAGGGGAGGTGGTAAAAATAAAACTGAAAAAGAAAAAAAAAAGAGGGAGTAAGGAGTAAAGAGAGGAGAACATGGCAAGAATCTGTTAGAATGGCGATTTGTGTAACTGTGTCAGTAATTGTAGAAGAAGGAGTCAATAAGTCAAGGGGAAGTGAATCTGGGAAAGCACACAGATGAACTTAGTTCATCTACTGAGAAAACCCTGGCGGATCTACTGAAAAAGTTGGGTGATAGTTATAATCCAAAGAAGATTAGAAATCCCAAGGCTCAAACTTATGGGATAGTTAGAGCAAGTAAGAAATGGAAAGCTACTCCTTCTGCAAGTTCTAAAATTCCTCTTCCAAGAGGTAGAACCGCAAGAAGCACGCTAAGGCAGAGTGAGGAGGAGCTGCAAAGAGCCTTGGAGGAGAGTAAAAGGAAAAGGGTTGAAAAGGGGAAAGAAAATATTGTTGAGCCTATAGAGGCTGTTGAGATTGATGAGATGGACCTGGTCCATTAAGGTGAAAAGATGGCAGAAGGCAGAGGTTCAGACCCCAAAACCAACGAAACCCAATACTTCCTCAAAGAAGTCTGCATCTGTGTCTAAATTTGCCGAACCCTCGACCTTGTCCAAGTGAACCAGGTCTGCAGTGAAACCCAAGAAAGTGATAATTGCTGAAGAAGATGATTGGAGTGATGAAGAGGAAGTTGAGTCTGATGGTGAGAAGGATATGTTGACAAAGTTTGGAAAGCATACAATTCTGAAGGGGAGGTTGTTTAAATACTTGAAAGAAGGAGGCGTGATCTTGTTGTTGGAGAAGCTGGAGAGGTAGGACTGGAAGGACATGGTCCTTTAGTTGGATGGGATATTGTCTAGAAAGGAAATACTGGAATTCATGGCAAACGTTGAGATCAAGGATGGCAGAGTCTCTAGCCGGTTAAAGGGGGTCCAAATTTCTGTCGATGCCAAGGAATTGGGTGAAATCCTCGGCATTCCCTCTAAAGGATACGATTATTACACTAGGCAAAAATGGCCAAGCTTAGATACTCTTCCAACTACCCTAGTGATCACAAGGAAGTTCTGCGACAATAAGGAAAAGGTTGAAC
Organism: Nicotiana undulata; assembly: GCA_005239495.1. Taxonomy (NCBI): domain Eukaryota; kingdom Viridiplantae; phylum Streptophyta; class Magnoliopsida; order Solanales; family Solanaceae; genus Nicotiana; species Nicotiana undulata. The sequence goes on from ML276638.1 coordinate 37,857, forward strand.
CCAAGGCAGTCTATAAGAGTGAGATGAAGCCCCCAAACAAGGTGATATTTGAATTTATCAACAAATGTGTGTTGCCACGGCAGGAAATGAGGCACATTGCTAATTACATGGATTTAGTTATGATGGAGTGCCTGCACAGTGGGAGGCAGATAAACTAGCCTTGGTTCATCATTTAGCTATTGGACAGAGTTATAAATGGCTCCAAAGCCCACACCATTCCATATGGCTTCATTCTTACTTCTGTACTTGCTCATTACAAGGTGCCTCTGAATAAGGCGGAGATGGCCACAAGCAAGGATCACTTTAGGATAAATACTCTTCTGGCTTGTGATTATGAGGTAAATGTCATCCCAAATGAACCTGGTTCATCAAAGAGGACACCTTTAAATAGCAAAGTGAGGGCTCTAGTGCAAGAGAGTGGGGCGAAGGATGCAGAAATAGCAAGGCTGAAGAACCGTTTGGCAGATTGACTCTGAGAGGGATGCTCTCAAAATTGAGCTTTCTTAGGAAAGGGAGAAGAATGAGGGATTTTTTTGAGATATGCTATCTCCTCTCCAAGACAAAACCCAAACCTCTAGCCCTTCCAAGCCTTAGTTTCCTAGCCTGCCTAGCACATCAGTGACCCACACTCGGGACTTTTTCTTGTTTTTGCTCATGTTGTTAACTGTTTTTATTTCATTTTGTGGATTGTGGATGAACTGTACTTTCTATCAATGAAATTTGTTATTTTTGCTCTTATTCAGTGTTTCTATTTCTTTGATAGTTTGAATTATTAATTAATTACTGATGATTAATCAATGATTTCACGTGTAGTTGCCCAAATGGCCATGAGTAATTCTCAATTATCTAGGATTCACCTAATTTTTGCAACTTTTCGATGATGCCAAAAGGGGGAAGGATGGTTATGTGCTACTCTGAACGTGTGATATTTATCACCTAATGAACCTGGTTCTTTTATGATAAATGTGTAATGCTCTAACATGTGTCAATGTTGGATTAAGTTGGATACAGGACTAAGCTTATGGACGCACAAAGTTTGTCATCATCAAAAAGGGAGAATTTGTTAGCCCAAGAAATTGAATAGTTTTGAAGATTGACAAAGGAACTCAGAAATGAACCAGGTCCGTCATTGGCATACATAGACACAAGTAGAGTCCAAGGCACGTGAGGTGCACATGCAGGAGATAAATGAAATATGGAAAAATAAGAGATATCTCCTGATCGAAAAGAATGCAAAATGATAAGGAGAAGGACTCCGTATTCAGTAAGAACAGAATCAAAGATAAGGAAGGATTTGAGGAGTTGAGATTAACTAGAACTTTTCCACCAAGGAAGAGTAGTATTAGAACTCTAGTTTATTCCTTATCTACTAATCCTATATATTGCAGATTGTTTTTATTGTACAGGTACGCACAAAACTAGAAGTTAAGCAAGAATTGAGAGCAAAATAGCGAGGCAATTTTGCAAGCAGTTCGTGTGAGATTTTAGTGTGTGAATCTGAAGCTACTTGAACCAGCTAGAAGAACCAGTTCCAACTGTTGTCTTTTAGTCTAGTTTATTTGTAGTAGGTGATTTTAACTTGTACCTTTTCAGCTTTATCTAGAAGCGTCTGTAATACGTACTGTATATTTCAAGTTATAGCTAACTTGGAGTTTGTCGCAAATAGCTAGAGGCTAGTTTGCTACAACGAGATTAGAGGTAATCCTTAGGTTTACAAAGATTTTTGTCAATGTTGTTTGGCTCGCTGATTTAGTAAAGAGTTTTGGAAAAATCCTACTGGGAAGTAGGTCGTGGTTTTTTCACCTTTTGAGCCAGGTGTTTTCCACATAAAAATCTCTTTGTACTTTATTTTCTGTATTTATTATTCCGCAAACAATAGGAATTGGAACACATAGAAGAACATGGTCCTTCTATAACAAGTGCACGCGAAAATTGGACACCACACAAATCACCCCCCCCCCCTTGTGTGGTATTGACGTATAGAACATCACATGACAAAGTTGTATGTTTGGATATCACTCAAAAGACCAGTTAGCATCATTATCTTGGTCAGATCAACTGCTTAATACTATGCAAGTTCATCCAGCATTGCTTTTTAGGTTACCTTCGACTGGTAATTTTTATTATTCTCGTCGATTCATATTTTTAGTATTCAAACACTAAACTTCAATATTTGTTGGGCCATCGGTATTTACATATAGTGAACTTCAGTATTTAAGTTACTGGTGAAAAATTGAAAAAATAGTTTAGGGAGTATTTCAAGTGAAACAATAGTTTTTACTCGCAAATCTTTAACTCTTTACAAACTCTTTTTTGCAAATAAAGTCCATATATCTAAACAAATGAGATAACTCACGTTCTAGCAACTTTAAATGCAGCAATATCTATTTATGATGGAAAGAGCATTGTCTTTAATCGCAAAAAGGAATTCATCTTGGGACTTTTGTAAAATATTTGCAATAGACTCTCCAAAACTCGTGCATAATTGCTCTGATCTTATAGGGAGCAAATCACTGAGATTTTCGAGGAAATGAAAAGGGCGAATGTTTTGGATCTTTTTCCATTAGAGATTTTACTGGATTCTCTTTTCGAGCTTGTCGCTTCATATGACCAATATTGACCCAATTTGGCTTATAAGATGAGTGAAGATGAGAAGTTAGAGTTGATTTCCAAATCTAAGGAGCGTCTCGAATCTTTCAAACTTGAAGCAAGCGAGAAAGTCAAGAAATTTTCCTCTAGTGAAAAGAAACTGAAGAGAGTTGTGAAGAGGTTGCAGACATTACAACAAGAGAAGAGAATCTCGAAGGTGTTATAGAAGCGACTCAAAAGGAGGTTGAAGAGATTCAAGCAAAAGTTTCAACTGTCGAGACTGATGTCTCTTCATAAGACAACGTAAATTTGCTGATTGTTGATGATTCGGGCAATCTGAAAGAGAAGAAGAAGAACTTGGAGACTAGTTGTCAAGAATTGATCAACTACAAGTTTTGTTCAGATTAGATTAGTAGCATTATCTCACATTTTATCTTTATGTTAGATTGAACTAGGATATATTTTGTTCATCATAAATAAGATTGCTTCTCTTTGCTTTACATTATCCGACTTTTATCTTAGTCGCATTTACAATTATCAGCTTTACGCGCTTGTAACAAAAGATTCATATGTTGCTGTGGGAAATTCCAAATAATAAACTATTTGATTTTTCAAAAATTAGACTTCAATATCTAAAACATATCGAAAACTTAGAATCGAACACCTTCATAATCGCCCCAGATAACATTTTTAAACCAACTTTAGGTTCCAACACGTTGAAAATTTCATATGTGCGCAGTCTCACCAAACAATATCATATCTTGATATAGAAATGTCAAATCACAATCTGTGTGATTTTTTGGAAACCAAACTTTCAAATATAAAACATATCCAAAATGTACAATTGAATGCCTTAAGGATAGTTTCAGATGATATTTCGAAATTAATATCAAATTCTGACACGCCAACGATTTTAGATTTGTGTGACTTTACCAAAACTTTTGTATCTTGATGTAGGAATGTCAAAATCACGAGCCGTTTGATTTCTTGGAAACTAAACTTCAAAATCTAAAAAATTCCAAATTTTAGAATTTAATGCCTTAAGGATAGTTACAAATAATATTTCTAAATCAATATTAAATTTTGTACACCGTTGATTTCACATTGCGTGACTTCACCAAAACCTTTGTATCTTGATGTAGGAATGTCGAAATCACGAGTCGCTTCATTTCTTGAAAACTAAACCTAAAAATATAAAACATATCCAACTTGTAAAATTTAATGCCTTAAGTATAATTTCAGATAAAATTTCGAAGTCGAATTTAGTTTCTAATATACCGACAATTCCAAATTAGCGCGACTTCTCCAAAGTTTTATGTCTTGGTATGGGAGACTCGAGATCACAAGGCATTTTAATTGCCAGAAATGCAAATTCATGAGATTCATTCTCACCAAATATCTTGGGTTCAAGTCTCACTGAATTTGAAACGTCATGCCGGGTAATCTTCCTTCATATACTTGTGTTCCCTTCTAATGACGCTCTTTCCTTCCCCCTTTTTTAAGGAACCTTGAAGGATTGGAGAACATGAAGACATAAAGGATCTTCAGGATTCAATGCAAACACTTAGTATCCTCCTAACATATTATAATCATTCCATTGAAGATACTATTTTACGATAGAGTCTTCCCCCTTTAAATAAAATGGGATCCAACGTTCAATAGAAGCATGGTATCTCAGCTCGATTTTCTAGTGTTGATCGAATAGATTACATTCCATCATACTTCATTTCAACAACGATTGGAGAACTATGTATATTTTTAACTTATACGACTGAACTTATAATAAAACTCTAAGCTGCCTACGTACCTCGGTAAAGAGGATCCAGCCATACCGTTGTTCGGAATGGGTGTTTTTTTTTAATTTTCTTATGTCCTAACTTTTTCCTAGGTCGTTTCTTTCAAGTTTTTCAACCTAGAGGACTCTTTTAATTTTTATTTTTTTGGGACGTACGCAGTTTATACTTTTGTGGGCCAGAAGTAACATGCAGTTTATGCTCTTGTGTTAAGGAGCATCGTAACTTCAAGGATAATACTTTTTCAAAATCTTGCCATTGATAGGGCCAAGTCTCATGCCATCTGCATCAACCAGCTTGTAGGCTCCACTTGAATAAGCTTCTTGCACGACATATGACCCATCCCATTTTGAAATGAACTTCCCTACAGGTTTATGAGAATAATGGGTCTTCGTATGGAAAGGACTTTATCTCCTACTTGAAATGCTCTTGGACGAACTCTTTTATGTAAGGCGTGAGACAATCAAGCTTGATAACATTCAATACTCTATTGAGCTTCCACTCTCTTCTCATCAAGAGCCTCCAACTCTGCTAGTCGAAGTCGAGCATTTTCTTCATAAGTGATCCCTTCTTGAATAGTTGGGTCGCTTGTGTTGGTGTGTGGTGAGTTGTCCTGTGTGCCACAGAGCTTCTTTCATACGGTCATGCCAATCTCGTTTGTATTTGGAGACGACTTTCTTTAACAAGTTGCATAGAGTCTTGTTGAATGCCTCAGCTAGACCATTGGCGCAGCATTCTACATATAAGAGTTATGTTGCTTGAAGCCAAAGAGATCACAGATCTTGTTCATCAACTTGTTATTGAATGGATTTCCATTATCCGTTATTATGTAACGAGGGATGCCAAAGAGATAGATGATATTCACTGGGATGAAGTTTGAAACATTCTCCTTCTTTACTTCCTTGAGGGCCACAGCTTTTGCCCATTTTGAGAAGTAATCGATTGTAGCCAAGATATATAAATGTCCTCCAGAAGATTTTGGTAGCGGTCTAACAACATCCAATCCCCAAGCGTCAAATAGCCATGATGCAACAGTCAGATGATGAATTAAATTTGCATGGAACTGGCAAGCCTTGCATCTTCGAGCGTATTCCAAGCAATCTTTTACCATTGTCGGCCAGTAATATCCAATTCATTTTATATGGAAGTGGAGCTTTGGTCCAAACTGATGTGATCCATTTACCCCCAGAATGTTCTTCTTGCAAAGCTTGAAGTGCTTATCTCCCCTAAGCATCGCAAGAGTAAGTCCTCGAATGATCTTCTGTATAGAGTATCTTTGTAGTAAAGGAAGCAAGGTGCACGACGATGGATTTCAGTCTTTCTCCATGGATTTTCTGGAAGTATCTCGTAGCTCAAGTAATCGATAATGGGTTGTCATCAATCTTCCTTCTCAACTTCAGAAATGTTTACCTTGAAAATGGTAATTACAATTGTATTTGATTTTGTGGTTCTAAAAATATGTGATTTTTTTTAATACTAGTTGTTAGGCAATAGATGCTAAGTGTGAGTTATAAAAGTGTGATAAGAGAAAAGGTAAATAGTGATGTGCAAACCAAACAACCACGAGACAGTGCCTCGAGCTGGCCAAAGTTGGGCCCCGAGGTCGAAGTGCAATACTTAACAACGGGCAATCGAAGAGCCAATAATAGTATAGAGGGCCTCGAGGGAAGCCCTTTATGGTCAATAATGAGCAATAAATGAAGAACAATTAATGAAACACAATAAATGGAGGCAATGAATCAAAGGAACAATTGTAGAGTATGTTTAAGTTAGAGAGCAAAGAATGTTCTTCTTCTTGTATTCAATATCATGTGTGCAAAAAATGATAAGGGTTCCCTTTATATAAGAGGGGGAATCCCAACATGGTACATGTATAATTATTACAAAGAAATATAGTTGGTACAACTATTTAATGGTCTGGTACGGACTTGTACTATTCTTGCAAGTGTCGTCAGTTTTAACGTGTTTTTGGGATTTTCCCACTTTCCACGACGGTCTTCGACTTTTATTCTGTCTCAAGGTATATCGATCCCTCAACATCGTTTCTCGAGGAATGCACCTCGAGACTGATCTTAAGATTCTACTCTGATCCCATCGAGACAGGATCGGAATGTCATCGACAGTCCCCGCGTTTCTTGGAATGAAAAGACAGGAAACGATTTGAATTTTCCAACCATTTAATTCTCCCATCATTACGTCAGTTACGCTATATCAAGCGATTGATGTGACAAAAAGGATGCTCAAAGGTCACATTCGCACAACTCTTGAAAAGCCTTCGAATTCATTACGGCGGTTGGTTGTCTTTTGGCCTCCCCCAACGTACATGACAGGCCCCTATAAATACTTCTTCCTCCGCCCTTTATTTTTTAGTGCATCTTCAACCCCTAAGATCAGCTCTTCCTACTTATTTCCTATGTTTTTTCCCTAATTGCATTTTCTTCTCCCCTTTGAAATCTTTCAACAAGAATGGTGAAGATTTTCAAAAGTGTCCCTCAGGATGATAAGCCTTCCTCTTATTTACGCTCGTCCAAGGGCAAGGCAGCAGCACCCCCTTGTCTCGGGGAATGCATCCCGGGACCCTATGAGACATCCTCCGATTTCAAGGTTTACAAGCCTTCTTTGAAACCGGGACGGTGTGAACCCATGTCCCGATATATTAGTCTAATAACAGACACCGAGAAGGTGAAGGCCGACTGTCACTGGGGGATGCGGTAATGGTGGAGATTCCCTCTCGGGGAGAGGACATAACGACACACAAGGCCGGCTTCCTAAGTGTGTATACCTATCCATTTACCATTGGTCCGGTAGAGTCATCCTCGCCCTCAATAGGCCTCGTGATCCTCGACTTATGCAAGCAATATCGAGTGACTCTCAGGCAAATCCACCCGTCGTTTTGGCGTATAGTTTATATGATTAGGCGTTTTTCAAACATGGTCGAGGGGATGCCTTTTACCCTTGACCAGTTGATCAGAATGTACAGTCTCCGACTCTTCCGAGGTGGCCTGATTAAGCTCCAACATCGGGCCTCGAAAGCTTTCTTTGCTTGTACTGATGAGGTGAAGGACAGAGGGTGGATGAGTCGCTTTGTCCGAGTTAGTACTTCAGACCTAATTTCGGTGGAGAATATGCGGCTCCCCGAAGAGTGGAACATGAAACGTAAGCGAATACGTTAATTAAGTATTTTCTTTTTCTTGTGGTTCTGTTTTCCCACAAACTAACTTCCTCTGTTGATGCAGCTGTCGCGGTGTACCCTGATGCAGTTAAGGATCTCCCAGGCTAGGTTAGCCAGCTATATTTGACTGGCCCATACGTTGAGCGCGTATGGCGCGGTCTGGCTAGGACTCGATGGGAAGCTAATAATCACGGTGATTTATTACTCCTGTCGTAATTGAATCCTCTCAGAAGAAATATCCCTGATTGAGTCCTCATTCCTTATGTTCATTTTTTGTAATTGTGCAGGTCTGGGCAAGGCCCCCTTGATGAGAAAATCACCGACTGGGGAAGCAAATACCCTGAAACCTAACAAAGACAAGAAAAAACGAAGGAAATCCCCGACTGAGCCTTCGAAGTCAAAGAAGACCAAAGTGGAAAACCCTAAGGCTGATTCAGCGGCCTTAACTCCAGAGATATCGGAGAGTCCCCGAGATGAAGGCGAGGAGAAAATTGGCTCCTCGGTAGCACCCGTGGGAAGAGGAAGCATGACCGTTACATATCTTGCTGAGCCAAAGGCTGTTGAGCCAGAGGCTTCCAAATCGGTATATGATGTTGCTGTTGTCCCACCTCGGTCTGAAGAGACCTTAGAGGGTGGGACGGATGATGTCCCCGAGCTGGTTGTCGGCCAAAATATTCCACAAGCTGGGGTGCACTCGGTAGGTGGGCTGGAGGAGCATAGTTCTGAAGTTATCTAGAAGCAAGAGAAGGCCCCGATTGATCCAATCGGGGTTATTGAAGTGAGTGATTCACCACCGGGACCAATTTCATCTCCGAGGGAGATGAGGGACGCCAAAAATGTAGAGTCTTCTGGCGTGAGGGCATCCATCGGAGATAAAGATGTGTTCGAAGGACTTTTTACTGTGGTCGAGGGAAACCCCAAGCTTAACGCCTCGCTCATTTTTTATGAGGCCGAGAGGCTTTTCAAAAAGGTAATCCTCTGTAGGCTATGTTCATAGCTCTGATCCTCATCTTTCTAATTTTGTTTACTTGCACTTTTCAGGCCATAGTGCTTTGTAATCAGGCTTTTTCCAAGTCTCAAGCCGAGATGACCCTTTACGAGGAAGAGTGTAGGAGGCTTTCATCAGAGGCTGGTGAGCTTAGATCTCTTTTCACCAAGAAGGAGGAAGAACTTTGTGACCTTCGGGCTCGTTTGGAGGCGGTGTCTCGAGAGCGGTCTGACCTCGCTAAGCAGGTAACATGGTCTCTGTCCGCCTTTATTTGTGTTCTTACCCGTCCTTAGCGTTTAACGTCTATATGTTGATTTTTGCATATTAAGAAGAAAAATGCTCTGATGAAGGAGGAGCTCTGGGCCAGGGACATCGAGATTCTCGGGCTCAAGCAGCATGTGAATGAGATAGTCTCCAAGAGAGATACCCTCCATAGGAAAGTGGCCTTAGTTGAGTATCAACTTCAGGATGCGAGGGAGGAGAGTAGTAAATATCAAGACCTTCACGCTGAATCCTTTGTCGCGCTATCTGCAAGCAGGGCTGAAGTCGATGCGCTTGTATCCTCATATAAAGAGGATATTGTTGCTGCAAATGCTAAGACCAGGAAGGTGTCTGAGAAGGCCGAGTTACAGTTGACCCGAGCCGTGGGGCATGCCCGACTAAATTATAGGAGGTAGGCTCTCGAGGACATACATGCAGGGTGCATCGACCTATCTGCTGAGATAGAGAGGGTTAAGACCTTAGAAGAGGAATTAGCAACCCTACTTTCTTCTGACGGTGATTCGAGTAGTGGCTCAGAAGATGACGAAGGAGAAGTCCCCGAGGGGGAAGAGACCGTTGAAGACTTGGGCCTGAGGGCCTAGTTGTTGAAGGCATATCCTATGAGAGAGTCATGGAAAGCACGACCCCGGGGGTAGATTAGGTTTTTATCTGTTCTCTTTTTTGTGTAAGGGCTCCAGGCATGAGCCTTGTAAATACGCCTCTATGAACCTTCAATAGATAAAAAGGATCTTTCGTTTTTCGTCACTCTTTGTCTTACCTTCGCTTTTTTTTTGGAATAGACTGCGATAATTGTTGATAATTGGTCCGAAATTTTGGACTTTAAAATAAACCCTTAGGTTTTTGCTTTTGATGAGCAATCGGCAATGATTGATAGTTGACCATTTGGGGCTTAATCCCTGAGTCAAGTTACAACTTGAGCTCATTGACCTTTAGGTTCTTCAATCGGCCTCGAGGCCCTTTAGGCAGGCCCTTGGGCTCTTACGCATTGTCCCTTAGGCTCTTTTTGGGTCGGCCCTGAGGCTTGTCTCAGGATGGTGCTTAGGCTCTTACGCGTCGAGTCGGTACGACCTCTAGTATGGCTATATATTTTTCCCTCGTTAAAGACTTTTTGAAGTTTTTATGTTCGTCCGGCTCTTCTATGGTTCGATAAGAACCTCGATTACGATCCCTTATTTGACGATAAATGAGCACCTCGGGAGGTTATGCCGATATTTTAGAGCCCTTTCATTGTTCGAAGCTGATATGGTCGAAGCTCGTTTGCTTATGCCGAGGGTAGCCTGATTAACCGGTTCTTTTCAAAGTATTTCGAAGTATTTGAAGGCCTGTGATTTTATGGCGACGGTCAGACGTCTCCGAGTCGCGTTAGTTTAGCCGGAGCCTTATAACCGTAGTCATTGTGTTTAGTCGTATCCTTTTAGTCCTCGAGTGAGACAGCCTCAGCGTCTATATCGAGGGTATGCCCTTTTAGGGGTCTTACAAGTTCGAATATATAGCCTTGACTTTAATATCAGTACTATGCCTTTTTAAGGTTTTACAAATTTGAGTGTGTCTTGCTTGAGGTCTTACAGGTTTAATGTACATGCCTTGTTTGAGGTCTTACAGATTTAATGTTACATTCCTTGCTTGAGGTCTTACAGATTTAATGTTACATGCCTCATGGAGGTCTTGTAATTTTTTAGCATTCCTTATGGAGGTCTTATAATCTCGATAGTGCCTCATGGAGGTCTTATCGGTTCTAGTTTTTGGTGGCTCGACAAGCCTAGCTGTCGATGACAGTCCTCGAGTGTTCGGGCATTTTTGGCCCTGGAGCCGTTTCTTGTGGAAATAGAAAACTTCTTTGGAGCACAGTGTGTTTTGATGATGAAAGATGCTGCTTCGATTACTTGGTACAAGAATACATGTTTTCTCCATCAAGGGTTCGATTATTCTACGCGAACACGGTTCATTCAACCGTTTGGTCCGATACATCATTCTCACGTCGAGACCCCCTTTGGAATATTTTAATTTCTTCGAGGAGGTGACCTCTCGGGGGGATGCCCCCCAGTATTTAAGGTTGATCGAAGAGGAGCCTTGAATACTTGATGAGTTCTCCTTAGGTAGCATATGGATGTTGCCTCGTTAAAAACCTTGCCGGTAAAACCCTATCGGGATAAAACCCGATCGAAGGAAAAGAGTGCAGCGCATGCTTTTAAAACCCAAGGTCTTCGCGTCGATAGATGTTTCGATGCCTTCCATCGGACACCTGTAAAAGGTTAGTGTGCAGCACGAAACGAGAAGAGAGAAGGTTATACCTTCTCAATAGTAACATTTTAGCATTGATATGTTCCAATTGCTTGGAAGTTGCTCGCCTTCCATAGTGCCGAGTTTATAGGACCCTTTGTCGACTACCCCGAGGACGCGGTACGGTCCTTCCCAGCTCAGCCTAGTTTCCCTTAATTTGGGTTCCGAGTGTTGAGGGTGACTTTCCTCAAGACCAAGTCCCCGACTCCGAGGTGTCGAAGGTTTGTTCTTCTATTATAATATCTTTCGATCCTTTGTTTTTGGGAGACAATTCAAACCAGTTAAGCTTCCCACTTTTCATCCAGTAGTTTGACGGTTGTAGCCATGGCCTCGTCGTTTGAGATCTTGGTAGAATGTCAGAATCTAGCGCTTGGCTCCCCGACCTCGACCGGTATCAGAGCCTCGGACCCATACACCAACGAGAATGGCGTCTCTCCTGTGCTCAATTTCTGAGTTGTTCGATATGCCCATAATACTTCGGTCAACATTTCTCTCCATTTTCCTTTCTCATTTTCTAACTTCTTTTTCAAGTTTTGAATGATGGTCTTGTTTGTGGGCTCAGCCTGACCATTTGCACATGGGTGATAGGGCGTCGACAGGATTCTTTTGATTTTATGATCCTCAAGGAACTTTGTCACTTTGCTTCTGCTGAACTGCTTCCCGTTATCGTATGTTATCTCGGAGGGGATCCCGAATCGGCACATGATGTGATCCCAGATGAAGTTGATGACTTCTTTTTCTCTTATCTTCTCAAAAGCCTGTGCTTCCACCCATTTTGAGAGGTAGTCAGTCATAAATAGAATAAATCTAGCCTTACCTGGTGCCGTTGGTAAGGGGCCGAAAATGTCCATTCCCCATTTCATGAACGGGCAAGGCGATAAGACTGAATGTAGTTGTTCACCAGGTTGGTGTATCATTGGTGCAAATATCTGGCACTTGTCGCATTTTTGGATGAATTCTTTGGTGTCCTTCTCGATGTTTCCAAATAGTACCCTTCCCTGATCACCTTTCGAATTAAAGAATCGGCTCCGGAGTGATTCCCGCAGGTGCCCTCGTGAATTTCCCGTAGCACATAATCAGTGTCCCCCGGTCCCAAGCATGTTGCTAGGGGCCCATAGAAGGTTCTTCTGTATAGAGTTTCATTTTCGTCGAGTGAGAATCGTGCTGCTTTAGTTCGCAGGGCTCTCGACTCTTTTGGGTCTGTGGGTAGCTTCCCACTTCTCAAATAGTCGATGTATTTATTTCTCTAATCCCATGTAAGGATGGTGGAGTTGATCTCGGCATGGACTTCTTCAATCACCGATTTGGACAGCTGAACAACGGCCCCGAGGAGTATGTCATCTTCCTCGACGGATGATCCCAGGTTTGCGAGTACATCGGCCTCGCTATTTTTCTCTCGAGGTTTGTGGACCAGAGTCCATTCTTTGAAGCGATGCAAAGTGACTTGAAGTTTGTCTAGGAATTGTTGCATCTTGTCCTCTCGAACCTCAAAGCTCCCATTTGCCTGGTTTACCACCAGAAGGGAATCACATTTTGCTTTGATGACTTTTGCTCCTAAGACTTTGACCAATTCTAGACCTGCAATCATAGCCTCATACTCGGCTTCGTTGTAAGTCAACTTTGAAATTTTTATAGATTGTTTGATTATGCCGCCCATAGGTAGCTTCAGAACTATGCTGAGCCCGGACCCTTTCACGTTCAAGGCACCGTCGGTGAATAAGGTCCATGCCCCTGATGACGTGCCCATTTTTAGTAGAAGTTCTTTATCTACCTCGGGCACAAGGGCGGGCATAAAATCGGCCACGAAGTCCGCCAAAACTTGGGACTTGATAGCCGTTCGGGGCTGATATTCGATGTCATACCCCCCGAGTTCGATGGCCCATTTGGCTAGTCGGCCCGACAATTCGGGTTTATGCAATATGCTTCGAAGCGGGTATGTGGTTAAAACACAGATAGGATGGCATTGAAAATAAGGTTTTAATTTCCGAGATGCACTTATTAATGCAAGTGCTAATTTTTCTAAGTGCGGATACCTGGTTTCGGCATCTCCCATGGTCCGGCTTACATAGTAAACGGGGAATTGCGTACCTAGTTCCTACCGAACCAGCACACCACTTACCGCTACCTCGGATACATCCAGATACAAGTACAGCATTTCATCCTCCTTCGGGGTGTAGAGTAAATGTGGGCTCGATAGATATCGCTTCAACTCTTCTAAGGCATGTTGGCATTCCGTAGTCCATTCGAAGTTGTTTTTGAGTAAGGAGAAGAAATGATGACTCATGTCCGATGACCTCGAGATGAATCGACCCAAGGACGATATCCGCCCGGTCAGCCGTTGTACGGCTTTCACGTTTCTTACCATTGTGATTTCTTCGATGGCCTTGATTTTGTCGGGGTTTATCTCGATCCCCCTGTTTGACACCATGAAGCCTACAAATTTGCCGGAACCTACCCCGAAGGCACATGTCTCGGGGTTGAGCTTCATGTTGTAGCTTCTAAGGATGTCGAATGTTTCCTGAAAGTGAGTGAAATGGTCCTCTGCGCGCAGGTATTTAACTAGCATGTCATCAATGTAAACTTCCATGGATTTTCCTATGTTCGAATATTTTATTAACTAGGCGTTGGTACGTGGCTCCCGCATTTTTTAGCCCGAAGGGCATCACATTATAGCAGTATGTACCATACTTCGTGATGAATGAAGTCTTTTCCCTATCCTCGGGGTTCATCTGAATTTAATTATACCCGGAGTAGGCGTCGAGAAAAGTGAGGATCTCGTGGCCAGCCGTGGCATCAATCAAGCGATCGATGTTGGGCAATGGGAAGGAATCTTTGGGGAATGCTTTATTTAAGTCTTTATAATCCACACACATTCTTAATTTGTTTCCCTTTATGGAAACTACGACTACATTAGCCAACCATTCGGGATATTTTACTTCCCTAATAAACCCTATTTTTAGGAGTTTTGTTACCTCGTCCTTGATGAATGAATGTTTTACCTCGGACTGAAGTCTTCTTTTCTGCTTCACCGGTTTGAACCTGGTGTCGACGCTTAGTCGATGGGTGGTTATTTCCGGCAGGATCCCTGTCATGTCTAAATGGGACCAAGAAAAGCAGTCGATGTTGTTAATAAGAAATTCAATGAGCTTTTTCCTGAGTTCGGGGGTTAATCCCGTTCGCAGGTATACCTTTCGATCTGGGAGATGTCCGACCTAAACAGCCTGCTCTAGTTCTTCAGTCGTTGATTTTGTTGCGTCTGATTCGTTGGTGGCAATGAAGGTTCGGGGAGTGAGGAAGTCTTCTTCATCATCCTCGGGGATCTGTTTGTCCTCTGGATCTTCTGAAGTGGAGGGTATGGATGTTGGTGTCACGTTGTGTACTCCGAACATCGCTTTTGCCGCATGCTGCTCTTCGTACACTATTTTTCCACCGTCTTTTGTTGGGAACTTCATCATCTGATGAAGAGTTGATGGTACTGCCCTCATGTTGTGTATCCATGGCCTTACAAGCAAGGCATTGTATCTCATGTCTCCTTCGATGACATGAAACTTGGTGTTTTGAACGGTGTCGTCCATGTTGACCAGGAGGATGATTTCCCCCACCATTGCCTCGCTTGCCATGTTGAATCCATTGAAGACTCGAGAGGTGGGTACGATTTGATCGAGCAGCCCGAGCTACTTCACCACCTTCGACCTGATTATGTTGGCCGAGCTACCTAGATCCACGAGCACATGTTTAATTTGAATGTTATTCAAGAGAAAGGAAATTACCAGTGCATCATTATGTGGTTGAGACAAGGTCTCGAAGTCCTCTTCACTGAATGCAAGTATTTCCTCGGGCACATAACTCCGAGTTTGCTTTTCTGCTATGGTGGATACTTTTGTCTGTTTGATCACGGATCCTTGGGGAGCGTCGGTTCCTCCAATGATCATGCGCATGGTGTGTTGAGGTACTTTGGGTTTGTTCCTCATGTTCGCCTCCCTTTCTCGAAAGTGGCTCTTGGCCCAATCGCTGAAGAATTCTCGAAGATTCCCTTTACCGATCAATCGAGCCACCTCCTCTCGAAGTTGCATACAATCCTTGGTCATGTGATCGTGGATGCCGTGGTAGTCGCACATTAAGCTGGCGTCCCTTTTGGTAGGGTTTGACTGTGCGGGTTTCGGCCACCTGGTATCTCTGATCTTGCCCATGGCCGATACGATGTTTGAGACATCGATGTTAAAGTTCTATTCTGATAATCGAGGTGCCTCCATCGGCCTTGAAAAACTTGGTTTTGCTTATAAGTCCCCGGGAGTTCTGTCCTAGAATCATCCTCTGGTTATTTTGAGGTATATCTAATCAAGGAGTGTGTCTCCGGTCTTTGGCATATGGCTGATATCTTTCTTTGCTTGATCTCGACTCCCTTTCTATAGACTTTGATTACTTAGCCAGGAGCATGATGGGGTATACTGAGCCTGAGGGGCTCCCAATTGGTCGTCCTTGATCCTGATCTTTGACTGATACCGATTTTGGACATCTTCCCAAGTTACGGCGGGATATTCAACCAAGTTTTTCTTGAGCTGCTTTGAAGTTATCGAGCTCCGTTTGTTCAAGCCCTGAGTGAAGGCCTGCACCTCCCAGCCCTATGCTCATTGAGGTATAAGGTCCCATTATACTTCAGGAGATCGCGCATTCTAGATTTCTTTGGGATGGGCTTAGGAGCAACACTCGATGGGAATGGCTTCTGCACGAACTTCTTTGAATCTACACCTTTCAAAATTGGGGGTGCGCCTGGGATCTGATCGACCCTCGAGTTGTAGGTATCCATCTGTTTGTCGTTGGATTCTATATTTTTTTCACCTGATTCAATCCTTTTTGTGAGGTCCTCGAGCATCTTCATAATAGTGGGGTCGGTTGCTGACTCGTTGTTGCTTGATCTTTATGGTGCATGTTCGACTCGAGGAGCCGCTTCCGGTGGTGCTGTGCTTGGAGTTTTTTTATGGCTTTGTAGCTGAGCAATAGCCATTTGTTGTGCCTGCAACATTTCAAAAATGACATGAAGGATAACTTCCCTTTCCTCTCGAGCTGGAGTTTTCTGCGCTTCATGATGGGTTTCCCAGCGTATACTCCCTTCGGTATGGGAGCTTATATCGACATGTTGGGCGTTGCGTGAGCCCACATCCACGGGGTTGGCGCTGGTGCGTCCTCAGGGTTTTGCAGTGGTACAGCGGTGCCTGAAGCAGCTACACTGTTCTCTCCATGATCCTCAGGACCGTTGTTTTCATGTGTATTCACTGAGTTAGACATTTTTTACCTAAAATCAAAGATTCTTGGAAAAAGTGTAAAGAACAACTTGTGTTTTTCAGTAAACCAGCACTAAAACAATCACTATTATTTTTAGCCCCGCGGTGGGTGCCAAACTGTTTACCTTGAAAATGGTAATTACAATTGCATTTGATTTTGTGGTTCTAAAAATATGTGATTTATTTTAATACTAGTTGTTAGGCAATAGATGTTAAGTGTGAGTTATAAAAGTGAGATAAGAGCAAAGGGCAGTAGTGATGCGCAAACCAAACAGCCACGAGACAGTGGCTTCAGCTGGCCGAAGTTGGGCCCCGAGGTCGAAGTGCAATACTTAATAGCGGGTAATCGAAGAGCCAATAACAGTATAGATGGCCTCGAGGTCAGCCCTTTATGGTCAATAATGAGCAATAAATGAAGAACAATTAATGAAACACAATAAATAGAGGCAATGAATCAAAGGAACAATTGTAGAGTTTGTTTAAGTTACAGAGCAGAGAATGTTCTTCTTCTTGTATTCAATATCATGTGTGCAAAATATAGTAAGGGTCCCCTTTATATAAG
Organism: Nicotiana undulata; assembly: GCA_005239495.1. Lineage (NCBI taxonomy): Eukaryota > Viridiplantae > Streptophyta > Magnoliopsida > Solanales > Solanaceae > Nicotiana > Nicotiana undulata. The sequence goes on from ML276638.1 coordinate 54,805, forward strand.
AGGGGGAATTCCAACATGGTACATATATAACTATTACAAATAAATATAGTTGGTACAGCTATTTAATGGTCTGGTACGGACTTGTACTATTCTTGCAGGCGTCGTCAGTTTTAACCACGTGTTTTTGGGAGTTTCCCGCCTTTCCACGATGGTCTTCGACTTTTATTCTGTCTCAAGGTATATCGATCCCTCGACATCGTTTCTCGAGTAATGCACCTCGAGACTGATCCTCAAATTATGTTCTGATCCCATCGAGACCATGCTCGAAATGTCATCGAGACCTCAAAATCGGCCATTCCCAGTTTTGACCGTATACAAGAAACAACAACAAGATGCTCGAGTTCATTTTCTTTATTTTCACCCTCATTTGGCGACGGTACTACCCATTTTTGGGATATAGTAACTTGCACTTGATTAGGCAGGGTTAACGATGAAGCCAGAGCAGCTAAAACATTAGCTTTCTTGTTTTCTTTACTAGCCACATGTTGAATAGTCATGTCACCGACCCACCCCATTAATCTTTTTAGCATAATCATGGTATGGGAATAGTTCAGGTTTCTTGACCTCATAACTACCTAAATGCTGGTTGATCAGTAACTTAGAGTCACCAAAGACTTGCAATTGCAACTGCTTTATTTCGATAGCCATTTCAAGCCCGAGTATTAGTGCTTGATACTCAGCAATGTTGTTGGATGTGATGACCTGACCTGTCATCTTGAAAGTTATAGCCCCGATCCCCTATTAATTGCTTCCCCCGTACATTCTTTTGCTATTTTGACTTGCCGGGAGGTTTCGTTTTGGTTTTTGGAGTGTTTTGAGACACTTAGTCCCTAAAGTGGGAGCTTAAGCCTTAGGATTTGGACCGTAGCCAAAACTGTGTGAAGACGACTCGGGAATGGAGTTCCCCTGGTTTCATTAGCTCTGTTAGGTGATTTTGGACTTAGGGGAGTGCCCGCATTGTGTTTTGGAGATCTGTAGCTCATTAAGGCTTGAAATGGCGAAAGTCAAAGTTTTGGAAATTGTGACCGGTAGTGGAATTTTGATATTGGGGTCGGATTGTGATTCTGGAAGTTGGAATAGGTTTGTAAGGTTGATTATGACTTGTGTGCAAAATTTGGGGTCAATCGGGCGTGGTTTGATGGGTTTTGGCATCGGTTGTTGAATTTGGAAGTTTCAAGTTCTTTAATTTTGAATCGGGGGATGATTTGTGATTTTAGCATTGTTTGATGTGGTCTGGGGGCTCGACTAAGTTCGTATGGTGTTTTAGGATTGGTTAGTATGTTTGGTTGAGGTCCCGGGGGCCTCGGTGTGTTTTGAATGCTTAACGGATTGAGTTTGGGACTTATGAAATTGTTGAAGTCGATGCACCTGGTGTAATTGCACCTACGCACTTTGGGCCGCAGGTGCGGCACCGCAGAAGCGTCCATGGTGTCGTAGAAGCGGTTTGGGCCTGTCTATCTGGGGCCTCAGGTGCAGCGATTGGTCCGCAGAAGCAGTAGGGGACAGCAGGAGCAGGCTCGCAGGTGCGGCCTAGTGCTCACAGATGCGGTCCCAGTCAATTTAAGTTGTTTTCGCACCTGCGATGTATTTTTCGCAGGTGTGGTTAAAGGCCCGTAGAAGCGGGTTTACTTGAATAAAAAAGGGCTAAGTGTGAGGGTTTGATTTCATTCTTCATTTTTGGACTTGAGAGCTCGGATTTAGGTGATTCTTGGAGGGTTTTTCAGAGAATGCTTTGGGGTAACGATTCCTAACTCACTTTTGGTTGTATTCCATCAATCTATAGTTATTTTCCTCATTAAATTAAGGAAATTGGGTGAGAAATTTGGGGAAAATAGGGAAAAGTTCTTCAACCGAATTTTTGAGTTTTAATTGGGATTTAGACATCGAATTTGGATAATTTTGGTGTGAGTGAACTCGTGACTGAATGGGTGTTCATATGTTGTGACTTTTACCCGATTCTGAAACGTGGTCTCGGGGAGGCTTTTTAGGGGGATTTCCAATTTCTTGCTTCAGTTTTGATTTCAGTAGCTAGATTAGTTCCTTGTAGTTATATTTATGATATGTAATTGATTTTGGCTAGATTTGGACCATTCGGAGTCGGATTTTCATGGAAAGAGCATTGTTACGGATTGATTGAGCTTGATTAGAGGTAAGTGGCTTGCCTAACCTTGTGGGGGGAACTACACTTAGGATTTGGTATTGTTTTGATATGTGAGCGCCTTGTACGTGAGGTGACGAGTACGTGCACGGGCTAATTATTGTAAAAACCCGAATTCTGCCAAGTAATAACATGTTTCCTTCTTATTTGAGTCATATCAGCATGTGTAGTATCCTGTTATACTAGAATAGCATGTCTCCTTGCCTTAATTGATTATCTGAACTCCGTGCAGCATGTTTAGTGAATTCTCCTTCTTTTCCTTGACTTGTACTTAGTCTAAATTGTAGGATTTTGTGTTATAGTTGTTGAATTCTATCTTTTGAGTTGTGTATTTACTTTTGGGACTACGGGACGGTATTCCGGGAGATCCCCCATATTCTGCATATTTACTTTGAAACTATGGAACGGTATTCTAGGAGATCCCCTTATTTTGCATATTTACTTTGGGACCACGGAACGGTATTACGGGAGATCCCCCTGCACATTTATATTTGGGACTATGAGATGGTATCTCGGGAGATCACCTGTTGTTATCTCTGTGTACTGAGTTGTTACTTTATATGATTTTATTCTTGTTACATTTCAGTCTTTATTTTTTTGCGATATTTCAATCCGCCTTATTTTATTATATATACCAGTAGGCCCCTAACCTGACCTCGTCACTACTCGATCGAGGTTAGGCTTGGCACTTACTGGGTACCGTTGTAATGTACTCACGCCCTTTCCTGCACATATTTTTCGTGTGCAGATCCAAGTTCCTCCTACCAGCCTCGTTCTTAGTTGCAGTTATTGCTGTTTTTGGTGACTTCAAGGTACATCTGCCCGTGCCCGCAGATCCTCAGAGTCCCCGTCTATCCCCTTATGTTCATTCTTCTCTTATTTCTATAGACAGTGATGTGTAGAACATTTAGAACTTCGTAGAAGCTAGTGACTTACGGTGCTCCGGATCTTGGGAGTGTTATGTATATTTCGAGAGTTGATTATTGTATATGCCGAGCGGCATCTCAATTGCTTATTTAAATTATTGTTACTGTTACTTGTTAATTTTCACGTTTTCAATTCATTTCCGCAAAGTATTAGGCTTACCTAGTCGTAGAGACTAGGTGCCATCACGACAAATTTACAGAGGGAGAATTTGGGTCATGACATTGGAGAAGAGTTGCATCAACGCAAAAGAGTAGGGAAGAATCTCACCTTGAGAAGTGACAAATACTACGCCAGCACCAGCTCCTCCGTGATGTGCAGCACCATCAAAGTACATCTTCCATGGAGGTTGAGCTTCAATGACCAATGCGTCCTCATCGGGTAGTTCTTCAGTTAGCCCCTAATCATCAGGTATAGGGTGATCTTCCAAGAAGTCCGCTAATGTTTGTCCCTTTATAGCCTTTTGAGGGATGTACACTTTCAAATTGTTGAAACTGGAGGTACCACCTATCTAGTCGATCACTAAGGACATGCTTTAATATCACTAACTTGATGAGATTTTCTCTAGAAACAAGACGGAAGACATGAGCTTGAAAGTAGTGCTTCAACTTTTGGATTGAGAAGACTAGCGCCAAACATAACTTTTTGATTGGCGAATAATTCAGCTTATTTGGTGTTATCATCCTGCTCAAGTAGTAAAGGGAGTTTTATTTCCCTTCACTATTTTCTTGGTCCAACAACGCTCCAACAGACCTTTCTTGTGTCTAAATGTATAGTATCAATGGCTTTCCAGGTATAGGGGCTGCCAAAACTGGAGGCTTCATCAACTAAGTTTTAATACTTTCAAAGGCAATGCTACAAGCTTGGTCCCACTTGAAAGGAACGCATTTCTTCATGAGGGGACTGAATGGTTGGCACCTCCCAGCTAGGTTTGAGATTAATTTCCTAAGGTATGCTAGCTTTCCTTGCAGACTTTTCAATTCATGAATGTCCCAAAAGGCTCGGGAATTTTTAAAATTTCATCTACTTTGGCTTGATCAATTTTGATCCCTCGATGTCGGACAATGAAACCAAGTAACTTTCCAGAATTAACTCCAAAGGCACATTTCAATTGATTCATCCTAACTTGGTACCTCCGGAGCAACTCAAAACCCATTCTCAAGTCTTTCAAGTGGTTGCTTCTCTTTCTTGATTTTATCCACCAAGTCATCAACATAACATTCGACACTCTTGTGGAGAAGGTCACAAAAAATATTCTGCATACCCCTTTGGTAAGTAGTACCAGCATTCTTCAAGCCAAAAGGCATTACCTTGTAGCAATAAATACCCTTGGGGTACGGAATGCAGTAAGCTCTTCATCTTTTATTGCCATATGAATTTGGTTGTAGCCCGACAAACCATCGATGATAGACATTTCCTCATAACTAGTAGTAGCATCGATCATCAGCTCTAGAATAGGAAGCGGGAATTCATCTTTGGGACACGCATTGTTGAGATCCCTAAAGTCAACACACACTCAAATCTGGTCATTCTTCTTCCTTACAAGAACAATACTTGAAACTCATGTTGGGTATTTAACTTCACGAATAAAGCCAGCTTTGACGAGTTTGTTAACTTCGGTTTCAATCAGGGGAACAAAGTCAGGAAAGTGCCTTTGAGCTTGTTTAACATGACCAGCACCATTCTTTACTGCAAGGTGATGGATTGATACTTTGGGGTCCAAGCCAGGCATTTCTTTATAACTCCAAGCAAAGACATCCTTAAACTCCTTGAGTAACTCAATATAAGTTCTTTCTTCACTGACTGCTAGTAAAACACTTAGATTAGTGGGCCTCAATTCTTCGTCAGTGCCAAGGTTTACTTCTTTCAAAGTGTCAACTGTTTTACCCCTTCTTCAAGTTCATGCGGAGCATCTCTTGCATCTCATCTTCTTGAGGGTCCCCATCATTGAAATATATGTGATAACATGATGAAGGGTCCTCCAATTTCTCGCCATCCTCTATTAGAGATCAAGTACTTTGCTCGTCTGGCGTAGTAATATGATACGAAGAACCTACACTTCGTCTTCATCATGTTCCTTAGTGTAGACCACAGTGTATGGCTTTACCTTCAGTACCTTATCACACGAAACCTCGATTTTTGTCTGTCGCCTATTCTAGAAGGAACTATACTTTGGAAAATCCTTAGAGATCTTCTGGATTCTAGGCGAAATGGGTGCTCTTGTATTTCAATAATTTCTCCAAAACTTTTTCCCCTTCTTTAATGGACCCAATCTCTCAAATACGGAAGTCCTCATAGTTGATTTTCCAAGTTGATCAAATACAGAAGGTCTGTTAGAACCGGCAGAGTCGTCTTCTACAGTGATATAATTATTTTTTGCCCTTTTTATGGAGATGCGCACTGATAAGGGTTGTTTATATCCCAAACCTTCACGTGTTTGTTGATATCCCAAACCTAAATTTGACGGCTCATTAGGATTGTATCCAACCTTTGCAAATAACTTGTAAGCATTGGCATCAAAACATTCATCTGTACGCTTCGTAGGAAGTAATATATCTTGTGCAAAATTATGAGACACGGACTTTCTAAGTAGCTTTGATGACAACTTTATTGACATAATCCGTTTGATCGGAAGAGTTAACCCCTTTAGCGTGTTTGTTTGGAGATTGGATGATTCACCTTTATCTTTCTTCTTTTTAGGGACATATTGGAGAAGAAGTTACTTTCTTTCCATAAGACACAATATCCCCTCTATAAGATTTATTCGAGTTAGGTTGTACCTCTTCAGCAACATCATTGGACTTACCAGTAGTCACCTTAGCGTTTTTAGTCGTGGGCTCGTCATTCTTGCTCTTCATGACATCATCAGCTTTTAGCTCCTTCACAATGTTTGTCTTTAAGTAGAACTTTGCATCGGTGAAGTGTGTCTCAGCCTTGGTGAATGGCTTGTCATAAGCAAATATTTTCCTCTCGATTTCACCATTATAGTACTTCCAACATTTATGGTAGGTAGATGGAACCACTTTATTCTCATGTATCTGAGGACTTCCAAGAAAGACGTTGTACGAAGTCTTTGCATCGATCACATGCAGCCATGCACTTGATTTCATATCTTCAATGGTGATTCCCAACCTCATCGCACCTATGACTCTTTAACCCCCTTGGTTGAATCCTTGAATCATCACACGACTTTCCGAGAGTTCGTTCATTGGAACTCCAATTTCTTTCACAATGTGAATTGGCAAGATGTTCACTGAGGATCCACCATCAACCAAAATTCGATTTACTCTTTCATCGCGCATATATCCAACCAGGTATAATGGGCGGTTATGATGAGTGTCATCTAGTAGGAGATCGTCATTCATGAACATAAATTTTTCCGCACAAGCATTAACTTCTTGAGGAATGGACTCGATGAGCTTTTCCGAAGATGGTGCCAATGGTAGGTCATCACTCTTTTCTTCCCCCTTTGTTAGCATGGAAACAAGAGGAATCAATACTATCATGTGAAATCTTCGTGCAGAACCAACTTGGTAAGAACTCCTCCAAGGACACTGATGTCGTGGCTTTTGTGGGTGGTGCACCTCCACTTTTGATTTCTTCAAATGCTTAATTGGAATCCTTCTCCTTGGTCTTTTCACCATCATTTTCCTTGTTGGTTGTTATATTGATTCATTTTGTGGGGCCCTTTTGTTGCGCGTACGACGAGTCACCAATGTACAACCTTCATCATCACCACGTTGATCTACTTCGACTTTGTTATTCTCCAGTAGTTCTTCATCTTTGATTTCTTTAAAACTGCATTGTTCATTTAGACTGATGAGACAAAGGTGATAGAGACTTGGTTCGCACTTGCCTTCTCATATTCAATCACGATCTTCTTTTCACAGGACAAGTCTGTAACTTTGTCCTTAAAGACAAAGCACTTCTCAAGAGGATGACTTACAAGTGGATGATATTTGCAATAATTTGGGTCATCAGTTTTTCCAACTTCATTTTGCTGCTTCATCTCCGGGAGCTCAATGACCTTTAACTCGAGAAGCTATTCAAAAATTGCAGGAACATCAGAATCTAAAAACGGGTACTCCTTTTCTTGCATTTCTTTTAGAGTGAACCTTGCACTTGGATTATCTTGAAAAGAAGTGGATTTCATACTCTGCTTCTTGCTCGCCTTCGTTGTGAACTTCACATGTGATGTATTGACATTCATAGCTTCTTTGCTTTCAGACTTGGGTACGAACTTGCACCATTTCCTGCTTCTTGCTTGTCATTCCCTTTTCGAGGCTCATAGATGGCAGCCTTTCATTTCTAGCGGAGTCCATGCTCAATTCCATGTCATGGTCATGAGTTGCAAGTTCTTCAAATGTGCTAGGTTTGATACCTTGCAAGATGTTGCGTAGTCCCCAATATATGCCTTGGATGCACAACGTTATGCCAGAAGCTTCACTAATCCTGTCATTGTAGTTGAGGTTTGCATTCCTCTAACGATTGATAAAGTCGATAACTGGTTCACCCTTTCATTGACGAGTATTTATAAGTTATATCATACTCAAAATATGTCTCGTGTTACAAAAGCAATTAAGGAACTCTTGCTCTAGTTGATCCCAGCTAGTGGTGGCAAATGGGTGTGTTGGGTTGGATTTGGGCGGGTTAAAAATGGGTTGAGAAAAAATGATTTGGGTCTCAACCCGCCCATATTTCATGCGGGTAAAAAACAGGTTGGGTGTCAAATGGGCGGGTTGAATATGGGTTAACTCATATTATATAAGTATAATTTTTTTCAAATGCAATTTATAATTTTTCTTTTGCTCAGATTATTTAGTGATATATGATTAACTGGAATAATATATACTTTCCTTCATTAAATTTATTCACATTTAAGTACCATATTGTGAACTTAAGTTGTTCTTTCACAAAATATGACAGTTTTCATTTTAGGAAAAAAGGTGCTTAATGCACATCAAGCAATATCACTAATAATATATGACTCTGTGCATTTTTCACTTTGTTCATATATTGTCTGCAATCCAATATAAAACTAAATATATTTTTAAAAAATACAATAAATATAAAGATACTATTTATATTCAAAAAATATATTACATACATGAAATATATAAAGAAAATAAAAGAATAGTATTGATGATTAAAAGAGAGTAAAAGGGAGCATATCAACAAAAACTTTAGCATTAAATCCTAAAATATTACATGAAAATAGCAAGTTTCAACAACAATCTACGTTGAAATACATGACTATATACAAACTCAACGTTGAAATATGTGCTCTATAACTACAAAAAAATATTATTTTTTGGTTTAAAAAGAAAGTAATCTTTCTACAATAATAAAAGAAAGTACTTATTTTGTTAATATGAAAGAAAATACTTTTTCTACATCAGAAAATACTTATTTTGTTGAAATGAAAAAATGTCTACTGCATTTTGTTGAAATGAAAAAAGAAAATACTCTTAATAATATTTCTATTGAGTTGGGTGAGGTTGGGATGGTAGTAGTGGGTGTAGGGGTGGGGTGGGGTAGGGTGGGTTGGTGGGTTGGTGGGGATGAGGCATATGGTGGGTTAGATTGAAAAAGAGTTTTGAAAAATATTTTTCCTTCTATTGATATGGAAAATAATTTCCTTCAATTGGAGGAAAATGAGTTCATAAGGAAAATGTTAAGCTAAACAAATATGAAAAAGTTGGAAGATAACCGACTAGTCTAACCCATATTTTACCCATATTTTACCTATGAATACCCATATTTCTACGGGTTGAATATGGGTTGAAGCCCAAATTTTACTCAACTTAAATATCACTCATCCAACCCACTAAAATATGGGCGGATTGGGCGGGTTGGCAAAATATGGGCTCATTTTTCCAGCACTAATCCCAGTTATCAATAGATCCAGTCTCGAGGACTGTGTACCAATTAAAAACATTTTCTTTTAGTGAGCGGACAAACTGCTTGACGAGGTAATCTCCATAAGTCCCAGCTTTATTTCACATCTCAACGAAGTACGCCACATGTTGCTTTGGATTTCCTTTGCCATCAAATTGTTGAAAGTTTGGAGGTTGATAGCCAGCAAGCATCTTCACCATATCGATCCTTGTTGTGTACGATTTTGTGTATCTAAGATAGGACTTGGCAGCAACTTCGTACTTATTTTTAATAGTTCCTTCAATGAACTCCTTCATTTGATCGATTAGAATCATCCATTCAGATGAGACAGGGATATCCTTAACGGATGCTACTTATCTTAGGGGAGAATCACTCTCTGGAGCTTCTGGGAGCTTTCCAGGTACATGGGTGGATTCTTCTTCCATCAAGATTCCCACCCGGTCTGTTAACTTATCAATTCTAGCATCTTGATTCTACATGCACTTGGTCAAGCCAGCAATTGCTTCTGTCACCATTGTTTGCATGATTATTGTGGATGCTGGGGAATAGCATGGATTGTCACATAGATTGATCCTCGATTGGCTCACGCTATGCGGTGCAAGTGGGAAGGATCCATCACTTGAAACACCATCATCTTCCTTCACAACAGAGTTCTTGGATCCAAAAAGGTTAAGCATAGCTAGAGTATTCTTAAAATTTTCAACAACATCGCTTCCTTCTTCGGTTACGTTTGTAGAAGATCTTGCTGCTTTTGAGGATGCAGATCCAAAAACAGGGGTTGATGCACACGGTACTTGGGGTGCTTGTTGTCCTAAAGAGCTTGATTTACTCCTCGTAAATGGTCCAAAGCTTCCAAACGTAAAATCGAGGATGTTTTTCACATGAGCATTGATAGTAGCATATATTATGCAATGTAGATATTATTTATGCTCTATGTTAACCATACTTTATTGATGTTTGAAGTGCTAAATGATAACAAAATGATCTAATTGAGGTTTTTATACTTTGCAGGAGCTACTCCGAGAAAAAGCGAAGAAAAACTGGACAACAGCCCACCGCGACCGCGGTCGGGACGCGGCTGGAACGCGGTGGGCCAAGCACGAGAAACAAAATATGTTAAAACGACCGCGGTCGATCTAGAGACTGTCAAGAAAGTCCAGGGACCAAAGTGTTAAGCGTGAGGAACTTATCCTAACCCTATATAAACTCAACAAACTCGCCCAAGTCAAGGTTAAGCTTGTTTTTAGACTCAATTGGAGGCAAGAACAAGTGTGAGAAGATGAAGACACCATTAGAGTTTTTCATTCTTCTTTTGTTTTCTCATTAGTTGTGAATCATGAATTATTTTATGGCTTTATTTTGTTTTATCATGAGTAGCTAAACATTTAGTCTAACGTTTTGATGGAACCTATTGAAGGATGAAATTCTTGCTATGTTAATATTGATTTTCCCAAGTTTAATCTCTATTTGTTCAACTAAGTTCTTGTTGTAGTTAATTGAAAGGATCCTCAATTAGTTGTGCCTATTTAGTATGTATTACTCGGGAGAGAGTGCATATTTAGGTAGTTGTTGAACAACATCGCTCCCGACGTATGTGAGGAATCAATAACCAAGGGTTTAAAGGTGAGATTAGGGATAACGAAACCTTGGGTGCGATCTAAGTGAGTTGTAATTAAAGCCAGCTAGCGTAACTCGAGAGATTATGCCTAGTAAATTGTCGTAATTACTCGGGAGAGATTTACGGTAGTAAGAGAGCTCATGATCGATAGAGAAGATTAGGCACATTTATATGAAACATAGCAGGAAGGGATTCCATCAATAGGGGAAATCATAACCTTAGATCCTTCTCATTATTATTTACAACCCACTCTTAGTTAGCTCTTAGTTAATATAATTTCACTAAGTAAAAGTTAGTAGAAAAATAACCAATTGTTATCTAAAATATCTTGGAAGTTGATTACGGGGAATTGAGTGAGTCTGATAACGGTATTTGGTAGGTTAATTCCCTGTGGGATTCGACTATGGACTTGATATCCAGATTATATTGACAATGACCGCTTTGTCCTTTTTATAAGGCATAGTTGGGCGTGATCAAATTTTGGCGTCGTTGCCGGGGAATTAACGGTGTTATCAATTACAGTTGAAAAAAATACAAAAATTCTTAGTGTAGTCAATTTTCTTCACTTTCAATCTAATACATTGAAATTTAAACGTTTGCAAACTTGGCTGTTACAGGTACATGCCAAGAAACTCATCGAGAACTAGTGAAGTGTTTGAAGCATTATCAGATCCCGAGAAAGTTTTCAAGGCCTTGAATCGGGCAAACCAGAAAAGCAAACAACCAAACTCAACTGAACAACTTGAACCAGACATGGCAGATATGGTGGACAACATAAATAATGGAGATGACGTGGAGTACACCAATGAGCAAGTAGTGGAGCCTCTTGTGCCAGAGGCGGCTTTATATGATTAGGCACAACCCACGGCAGACAATTTGGCCACATCGATTGTAGTCCCACAGATACAGGCAGATTCATTCCTAATCATGAACAATATGCTGCATTTCCTGCAAAACAAGGGACTATTCTCGGGGTCATACATTGAAGATCCCCAACAGCACTTCAAGAATTTCCTGTCAATCTGCCAAACACAAAGACAGCACAACGTGACTACGGAAGCAATAAAGTTGTTGTTGTTTCAATTCTCTGTGACAGGAGCAGCCCAGACTTGGCTAAATTCACTCCCCATCAATTCCATCACTACTTGGAAGGAGTTGGTCAAGCAGTTTGTGAAAACATTTCATCCACCCAACAAGACTGCTCAGCAAACTGATGAGATCTTAAACTTCAGGCAGAAACCAACAAAGACATTGCAAGAGACATGGGAAAGATTTAAAGGGTTGTTGGTGATGTATCCACACCATGGTATTCCTGAGTAGATGTTGGATCAGAGGTTTTACATAGGTCTGGTAGATATTGTAAAGGCTAATGTTGATGCTTCAGCTGGTGAAGCATTCCTGAGTAAAACGTTCAGAGAGAGCAAACTCTTGCTCGACAAGATGGCCAAGAACTCAGGATGGACAACCAGAAACGCGCCCATCACTCTTGTTGTCCACTCCGTGACATTATATCCAGCTAACTCTGTTGCTAAAAATATGTCCACATTAATGACACAAATGAGCATCCTCGCCAAAAAGGTGGAGGGAGTCAGGTCAGAAATAGCAAGTGCACATAGTTGATACAACCAATGGGGGCTTATGTACATCTTGTATTAGTCAGCCATTTGGTATCCTGTGGAGTGCTGAGGGTGGTAACCAACACTATCCTAAGAACATGAATTATGTGTACAACTATGGGGAACAGAGGCCAGTTGGTCAGAATTGGGTCAATAGAATCAGATACAGGCCAGCCTCGCAGCAACATAATAACGGTAATATAGGGGACATGCGACCATCAGGTAATATAGCGCCTTACCAAAGGCCACATGGCTAAAACAACCATAATCAGCAGCATGGTTATCATCCACCTCAACAGCAACATAATGGGAGACAAGAAGACGGGTTTGCTAGGCTCGAGGCAATGATGCAGCAGGTGATTGGATATAATGCGAAAATAAATGAAAGAGGAGATGCACACGAGTTAGCTATAAAGAATATTGAGGTTCAAATGGGTCAGATTTTGATGTCTCTAAATGGGACATTACCTGCAGACACTCAGGTAAATCTAAAAGATCAGGGCCCGAAGCAGTCGATGGCAGTGAGTCTACGTAATGGTAGAGACCTGGACTTGGAGCAAGAGAGGGCTCGAGAAAGAAGACCTGCTGAGACACTTTTGCTAGTGCCTATTGAGCTAGATGATTTAGCAGGATTGACTGAGGTGACAGTGCAGCCTGCCCAGGAAGATGCCAACAAACAGAATGAGGCTGAGAAAGAAGCTGAGACAGCACAGGAATCGGTATTAGAGGCAGTGCCTGAAAAAGAGAAAGTCCAAATTACAGGGAAGAAGCAACCTCCAGCACCATTCCCACAGAGGCTGGCCAAATATCAAAAGATGAGCAATACAAGAAGTTCTTAGAAATGTTGAAACAAATTCAGGTAAATATTCCATTGATAGATGTTTTAAAGGAGATTCATGGTTATGCAAAAATGATGAAGGACTTGATGTCCCGCAAGTTAGACTTCCAAGACTTGGCCACAATGACTCTAACTCAGACTTGCAGTGTTGTTGTAACAAGACCCGTTGCTCAAAAGTTGTCTGACCTAAGGAGTTTCACAATTCCTTGCACCATAGGTAACTTTGCTTTTGCCAAGGCACTATGTGATTTGGTGGCTAGCATAAATCTTATGCCCCTGTCTATCTACAAAAGCCTTGATATTGGAAGAGCTATACCCACGTCTATGTTGTTGCAGCTGGCTGACAAGACTGTAAAGAGACCCTCAGGTATTCTTGATGATGTGTTAGTGCAGGTAGGGAAATTTGTGTTCCCTGCAGATTTTGTAATTCTGGATTGTAGGGTGGATGAATAAATTCCCATAATTTTGGTAAGTCCATTCTTTGCCACAGGGCGAGCTCTAATTGACTGCGAAACTGGAGAGCTCAAGGTGAGGTTAAATAATGAGGAGATAACATTCAACGTGCATAAATCTATGAGGCGACCAAGTGAATTCGCCAATTGTTCTTTAATTGATGTCGTGGATGTAATCCTGGAAGAGGATGATGAAACCTTGAACATTGAGGATCCTCTAGCTGCATGTCTCATGAACTTAGATGAGGTTAATGGTGAAGAATTGGCGAAATGGGTGCTTGATCTTGAGGGCAAAGATTTTTGGAAGATACCGCTTGAATTTGAGCCCTTGCACTTAGAAAAAAGGGAAACTCCTCCAGCCAAGCCATCCATAGAAGAACCACCAAAGCTAGAGTTGAAGCCACTACCCACCCATCTCAGGTATGCATTATTAGGACCTAACTCCACATTACCTGTTATTATCTCATCTAGTTTGTTAGATGTGCAGGCAGAACAGCTTTTGCAGGTACTGACGGAGTGCAAGACTGCTATCGGGTGGACCATGGAAGATATTAAGGGGATCATCCCGGCATTTTGTATGCATAAAATTCTATTGTAAGATGGGCAAAAACCTTCCAAAGAACACCAAAGAAGGTTGAACCCTAATATGAAGGAAGTGGTGAAGAATGAAATCATTAAGTGGTTAGATGCGGGAATCATCTTCCCCATCTCTGACAGCAACTGGGTTAGCCCAGTGCAATGTGTTCCTAAGAAAGGTGAAATGACGGTGGTGAAAAATGATAACAATGAGCTGATCTCTACACGAACCGTCACAGGCTGGAGAATTTGTATGGATTACAGGAAATTAAACTTGGCCATCCGGAAAGACCACTTCCCACTTCCCTTCATTGATCAGATGCTTGACAGACTGGCAGGGAGGTCCCACTTTTGTTTTCTGGATGGGTACTTAGGGTACAATCAGATCTCCATTGCACTAGAGGACAGAGATAAGACCTCATTCACATGCCCTTATGGGATTTTTTCTTTTCGTAGGATGCCCTTTGATCTATGCAACACACCTGCCACATTCCAAAGGTGCATGATGGCCATATTCACAGACATGGTAGAAGACATTATGGAGGTGTTCATGGATGATTTCTCAGTAGTAGGAAATTCATTCGATGAGTGCCTTAAGAATCTGACCAGAGTGTTGAAAAGGTGTATCGAGACTAACCCGGTACTCAATTGGGAAAAGTGCCATTTAATGGTACAAGAGGGTATAGTCTTGGGACACCTGGTATCAAGCAAGGGCATTGAGGTGGATCGCGCGAAAGTTGATGTGATAGCAAAGCTTCCACCACCCACATCATTCAAAGCAATCAAGAGCTTCCTCGGGCATGCCGGTTTTTACCGGAGATTCATAAAAGACTTTTCCAAAAATGCTAAGACGCTGTGTAAGTTGTTAGAAAAAGATCATCCTTTTGTGTTTTCTGATGATTGCAGGGTAGCATTCGAGGAACTGAAGAAGAGGTTGGTCACAGCACCCATCATTGTTGCCCCCGACTAGGAGCAACCATTCGAGCTAATGTGTGACACAAGTGACTATACAGTGGGAGAATTGTTAGGACAGCGGAAAGACAAAATAATGCAACCAATTTACTACGCAAGTATAATGTTGAGTGGAGCCCAGCTGAACTACACTGTGACTGAAAAGGAGATGTTGGATGTGGTGTTCGCGTTTGACAAGTTCAGATCATACCTTATTGGTTCAAAGGTAATTGTCTATATTGATCATGCTGCTCTCAGGTACCTGATCGAAAAGAAAGAGTCCAGACCGCACTTGATTCGTTGGGTTCTGCTACTGCAAGAGTTCGACTTGGAAATTCGTGACCGTAAGGGCACGGAAAACCAATTCGCTGATCACTTATCACGACTGGAAGGAGGTGAAAAATCAGTAGAGGTAGAGGATATTCTGGAAACCTTTCCAGACGAGCATCTACTCACCACAAACCTTGAGGAAGTGTCATGGTATGCAGACATTGCAAACTACCTAGCAAGCGGTATAGTTCCTTATGACCTTTCCTCTGTGCAAAAGAAAAGGTTTTACCGTGATTGTCGTATGTAGTAATGGGATGAACCTTATCTGTTTTGGATTTGTGTTGACAATATGATCCGAAGGTGTGTCCCCGAGATAGATCAATCTTTTGTTTTGCAGGCATGTCACGCATCGGCATATGGCGGACATTTTGGAGGAGTCAAGATAGCCGCGAAAGTTCTAGAAGCAGGTTTCTACTGACCAACTGTGTTTAAGGATGCACATCTATGGGTCAAGGGCTATGATGAATGCCAGCGAACCGGGAACATTTCCCGTCTCCATGAGATGCCCATGAACCTGATTCAGGAGGTTGAAGTGTTCGTTGTTTGGGGAATAGACTTCATGGGTCCCTTCCTCAGTTCCTATGGTAATAAGTACATACTTGTTGCTGTAGATTATGTGTCCAAATGGGTGGAAGCTGCAGCACTCCCCACCAATGATGCAAGGATGGTGATTGGGTTTTTGAAGAAGAATATATTCACCTGTTTTGGCACCCCGAGGGACATAATCAGTGACAGAGGCACTCATTTCTACAATCGAGCCTTTAAGAAATTGCTGGAAAAGTACGATGTACGCCACAAGGTGGAAACTCCATACCATCCTCAGACCAGTGGGCAAGTCAAAGTGTCAAATAGAGAGATAAAGAGTGTGTTGACCAAAACTATGAATGCTACAAGAACAGATTGGGCGAAAAAGTTAGATGACGCACTCTAGGCCTATAGAACTGGTTTCAAAACACCAATTGGCATGTCACCATACAAGTTGGTGTTTGGGAAAGCCTGTCACTTGCCAGTGGAGCTAGAGCATAGAGCTTGGTGGGCACTGAAACAGCTGAATCTAGACATGGAGGTTACGGGAACGAATAGAGTCACGGAGTTGCATGAGCTGGATGAGTTCTGATATCTTGCTTTTGAGAGCACAAGGTTATACAAAGAAAGGATGAAGTGGTTGTACGAAAAGAACATTATTGAGTGAAGTTTCAAACCCCGAGATATGGTGTCTCTTTACAATTCAAGATTAAGGCTATTTCCGGGTAAACTCAAGTCATGATGGTCTGTACTATTTTGTGTGGTCAAAGTGCTCCCTTCAGGTTCTATAGAGATTGCCTAAGAGAAAGACTCTCGCATGTTTAGAGTCAATGGGCACAGGTTGAAACCATATGTGGGCATGGACGAAGTCAAGGAAGTGTCATTGATCCATTTGACTGAGCCACAGAGGTCGTGCGAACCTTAAATGCGCTCATCTGCATCGTACCACGACGTTAAATCAAGCTCTTCGTGGGAGGCAACCCATTGAATTGTTGTACTCATTGTGCCGCGACGTTAAATCAAGCGCTTCGTGGGAGGCAACCCGTGTTTTCTTTTGTTTTTCCTTTTGCTTTGTTGTTGTACTTGATGTGTATGATACTAACCCATTTATTAGTGTACAGGGAAAGATTGGTGCATATTGGGAGAAGTCGGGGTCAAGAACCAAAAGGTAAAAGCTTGATAAAAAAAATCAGAGGTCCATCACCGCGACCGCGGTTGGACCGCGGTGGGACCGGGTGGAATCATCACATTCTGTTCCGCGACCGTGGTCGGGACGCGTACCAGGCGCGGTGCTTTACGTGGCCACTGTTTCCCTTTGTCTTTTTCATCGCGACCGCGGCTCAAGCGCGGACCGGGCGCGGTGAAACACTGCCCCAACGCACCAGGTAAGTTGTAAATTTTTTTTTATTTTATTTTATTTTTCTTTTTCTCTTCTAAACCCATTAAAACTAAATCTAACTATCCCTCCCCCCCCTCCCCCCGCCTCTTCTTCTTCATATCTCTCAAAAAAAAACCTTTCTCTCTCACACACACACCCACTTCCGACTCCCCTCCTCCCCGACCCCCATTCCACGCCAAAATTCTCCTCTTTTTCCCCTACAAGTCTACAAATCTCAGGTATGTCATGATTTCTTTCTCTCTTCTTCTCTCCTTCTCTTTTGCAATTTTAATATTAGATTTGTTGTAGTATCTAGAGTAAACATTTTGGTTTTCTTTTCTTCTTTTTAGTGGGTAATGTGTGGAATATGGTAGAGAAGAGCATGGTGTTGTTGTGTGAAGTTGATTGTGGTGGGGTGGAGTTTGTGTAGTGATTGTGGTTGATTTGGGGGAGAGTTTGTACTTCCATGGGATAAGTGTGCTAAATCATAGTTCCATGCACACTAAGTGCTTGTGAAATTGCCCCATTGAGCTGTAATTGCTAATGTGATCATGGTGGTGGTGAAGTCTGAGTAACCACCCAGGGTTCACACAACTCAAACCCTCACTAATAGTAGCCCTTGTTTTGTCAGGTACAATGCATCAATCAAGGAAAAGACGTGCCACAGGTTCCTCCACCAGTAGGTCAGGAGGTTCATCCATAGCTCGATCTCAGACTAGTTCGAGCCAGTTTGACAGCACCCGATTTGTCTCCAAAGCGGNAAAGATTGGTGCATATTGGGAGAAGTCGGGGTCAAGAACCAAAAGGTAAAAGCTTGATAAAAAAAATCAGAGGTCCATCACCGCGACCGCGGTTGGACCGCGGTGGGACCGGGTGGAATCATCACATTCTGTTCCGCGACCGTGGTCGGGACGCGTACCAGGCGCGGTGCTTTACGTGGCCACTGTTTCCCTTTGTCTTTTTCATCGCGACCGCGGCTCAAGCGCGGACCGGGCGCGGTGAAACACTGCCCCAACGCACCAGGTAAGTTGTAAATTTTTTTTTATTTTATTTTATTTTTCTTTTTCTCTTCTAAACCCATTAAAACTAAATCTAACTATCCCTCCCCCCCNTCTTCTTCATATCTCTCAAAAAAAAACCTTTCTCTCTCACACACACACCCACTTCCGACTCCCCTCCTCCCCGACCCCCATTCCACGCCAAAATTCTCCTCTTTTTCCCCTACAAGTCTACAAATCTCAGGTATGTCATGATTTCTTTCTCTCTTCTTCTCTCCTTCTCTTTTGCAATTTTAATATTAGATTTGTTGTAGTATCTAGAGTAAACATTTTGGTTTTCTTTTCTTCTTTTTAGTGGGTAATGTGTGGAATATGGTAGAGAAGAGCATGGTGTTGTTGTGTGAAGTTGATTGTGGTGGGGTGGAGTTTGTGTAGTGATTGTGGTTGATTTGGGGGAGAGTTTGTACTTCCATGGGATAAGTGTGCTAAATCATAGTTCCATGCACACTAAGTGCTTGTGAAATTGCCCCATTGAGCTGTAATTGCTAATGTGATCATGGTGGTGGTGAAGTCTGAGTAACCACCCAGGGTTCACACAACTCAAACCCTCACTAATAGTAGCCCTTGTTTTGTCAGGTACAATGCATCAATCAAGGAAAAGACGTGCCACAGGTTCCTCCACCAGTAGGTCAGGAGGTTCATCCATAGCTCGATCTCAGACTAGTTCGAGCCAGTTTGACAGCACCCGATTTGTCTCCAAAGCGGCTCAAGATAGATTTAATGCAAAGACATCCAAGAAGCTGGTGCCTGAAGTACACATTTAGAGGGCTTCCTTGTGAGTTGAATGCCCGAGTATCTACGAAGAATTGAGGAGACGTCAGCTGGACATCTTATTTGATGAGCTGGAAGAGGGCAATGTAATGATGGTTAGGGAATTCTATGCTAATTGCCCGGACCATGTTGATAGGGTTGTCACGGTACGAAACACCTCGTTGAATGCGTCTCTTGAGGTCATCCGCCGAGTGTACAGGTTGTCGGTCTTCACTGGGGAGACATACTATTACCAAGATTATCAGAGACCACCTGTCACGTAGAACCTAATTGTTCAAACAATCTGTGTGGCTGGCCGGGATCCCATATGGATAAAGCCGAGAATGACCCTGAACTCCCAATATCTCATTTGGGAAGCTAAGTGTTGGCCAGCGATCATCAACAGTCGTTTGCTGCCATCCAGCAATACCATAGATGTTAATGCGCCAAGAGTAGCGGCGATTTGGTGTTTGGTAAACCACCACGATTTTGACGTGGCCCGGCTTATTCAGGATGAAATGTTCATTCGCTCCACAGATACAAGCAAAGGGTTCTACTTCCCTTCCCTGGTCACCAAGTTGTGTCGTGCTTCACGAGTTCCTGAAAATCCCATCGTAAATGGGAAGTTGCCATTAAAAGCCCCATTCAGTGCATCACGGTTGGGAAAGAGCAGGATGTGGCGGATGATGATGATAATGATGATGCCGATGAGGGGGCTATGCATGCCTCCACCCTACCAGTGCAGGTTGCTGATGTGGCAAGCCTATCACAGGCCCGCCGGAGTACCCGATTGTCAGCCTTGGAGTAGGATATGGTTGGCTTACGCACTTCGGTCAATGACGTGAGTGCTAAAGTTGACACTCTGGCCACTCAAAGTTCTAGGTCAGAGAAGAAAATCATGGGTTGTCTTCGTGCGCTAGGACGAGCATGTCACCTCGTTCCTGGAACCGTCTCCGATCAGGACTAAGCACCAGGGAAGTCCCCTTACCTTACTTTGCTTTAATTTCTTTGACATGGGGACATGCCAAATCTTTAAGTGTGGGGTGGTGGATGGTTGTTGTTGTTGTACAATTGTATAGCTTTGTTTGGTATTTTGTTTTGCTGTTAATTAACTTCGACTTGGTGCGAAGACGGACACCTCTCGACGGGTCTCTTGAGGGACTTAAGTCGAACAAAAAAAAAGATTTTCTTTTGTTAGGTAGTGTATTAAGTATCAACTCCCCCTTGGTTTTTCTTCAAACCACGGTTCTTTTCCAAGGGTTTCCATTTGAACCGGGTGTAGTTAGTTTTTTTTTCCTTTTTTAGTTTAGGAACCTTTGGGCGAGGAAAGAATAGAAATAGGATCCCTTAACTCCATGGTACTTTGAATATAGATTGCTTTAGTGTGACACTTAGGCTCATTAGTTGACTCTATCAATAAAGCCTTAAATTGTGTGTTCTTGATTTGGCTTAAGCACCTTGAGTAGAGTGTCTGATGGTCCTAACTGAATTGAGTCATGTGCCATGTGTAAGTGAGGCTTTTTGTACTGTGCTAACATTCAATTCCTAGAACTTGTCATGTGTGTGTACGAAGCAAAATGGTAGCCTTAATTGGTCTAGAAAGTGATATAGGAGTTTCTTTGTTGAACCTATCTATATGTGTTTCTACCTACCTGATTGTATATACCATAGTTAACCCCTTTGAGCATGTAATCTTATTTTCTTTGGCAACCACATTACAAGCCTTATCCAAGTTTTGAATTTTCTATCTTATTGAACCCTATCACCTCTTAGAAGCACTTGAATTGTAATGAATATGGAAAAGTTAAAGTGTGGGGTGGTTGGTTGGACTTTTGAGTGGAACTAAGAAGACATGGAAAAAAAAGATGCACTGTGTGATAAGCAATACTAGAAGCCACCAGAATTGAAAAAAAAGGGACTGAGCTGAATAATTTTTAAAAGAATAAGTCTCAAAATGGTGGTGGCTTTTAAAAGAAAAAGTGTGCTTAAAGAAGTAGGGGATTTAACACAATGATGTAAAGGTGGAATGAAGGTTTTACAAAGGTATGGGCTTAAAAGTGAACAATGTAGTGAAGTGCTTAGTGAGGTGTAGTCACTACACCCATATGTATCCTACTCGTCCCGCAGCCAACATTACAACCAAATAAAGTCCTACTTGATTCTAGACCAAATGAGCTCGATTAGTCGAGTATTACACTACGGGAAAGCCTATGGTGCGTTGTTTGTGGCATAAGAATTTATTTGTGAGGGTGAGTGAAATCTTACGTATTTGAATTCCTCAGTGTGTGAATTATAATGATTATAACACAAGTCTCTTTTGTGGTGAGTAGGCATGTGATTCATGAAAGGAAGGTAAGTTTGGACCTCTGACTGAGAGTAGAAGAGCCGGTTAGGGACATTACGTGGCTAGAGAGAGAGTCCACTCTTGAGGTTAGGATGTTACGCTAAGGTAGTCTACCCATGTGAATTATTCGTGGTATGAGGAGTAGGGAAGTTACCTAGTGATGATTAGGCCTATAGAGTGTGGTTTTGTTGCTAGTGGACAAGCAACGGTTTAAGTGTGGGGTGTTGATAGTAGCCTATATTATGCAATGTAGATGTTATTTATGCTCTAAGTTAATCATACTTTATTGATGTTTTAAGTGCTAAATGATAATAAAATGCTCTAATTGAGGTTTTTATGCTTTGCAGGAGCTACTCCGAGTGAGGAGGATGATATAAAGTGTTTTGGGGTCAAATACGTAGATACAAGACCAATCGAGAAGAGCCCAGATAAAAACGAGCAAGAAAAAGCAAAGAAAAACTGGACAACAGCCCACCGCGACCACGGCTGGAATGCGGTGGGCCAAGCGCGAGAAACAGAATATGTTAAAACGACCGCGGTTGGCCCGAAACCGCGGTCGATCTGGAGACAGCCAAGAAAGTCCAGGGGCCAAAGTGTAAAGCGTGGGGAACTTATCCTAACCCTATATAAACTCAACAAACTCGCCCAAGTCAAGGTTAAGCTTGTTTTTAAACTCTATTGGAGGCAAGAACAAGTGTGAGAAGATATCTTGGAAGTTGATTACGTGGAATTGAGTGAGTCTGATAACGGTAGTTGGTAGGTTAATTCCTTGTGGGATTCGACTCTGGACTTGATATCCGGATTATATTGACAACGACCGCTTTGTCCTTTTTATAAGGCATAATTGGGCGTGATCAAGCATAGAACCTGGAATTAGAAGCCTTGGTGGAAGTTGATCTGGAGTTGATTTTCTTCGAAGCCATTTTGATGTTCTTGAACTTTGGTGATTGAAAAGTTTAGATGCGAGGCAGATATTTTTCCCTTGGGCGTGCTAGAATTTATAGACAATAAATTTGCGTTAAGAAAATAATCGAGACTGAAAAAATATTGCAACAATCGTAGTATTTGATTTCAAGTA
The DNA here is from genome assembly GCA_005239495.1 of Nicotiana undulata. Classification (NCBI taxonomy): domain Eukaryota; kingdom Viridiplantae; phylum Streptophyta; class Magnoliopsida; order Solanales; family Solanaceae; genus Nicotiana; species Nicotiana undulata. The sequence continues at coordinate 77,299 of ML276638.1, forward strand.
ATATGATTGTACAATCTCTATGAATCCTCTGATTCGTCTTTCCAATTGTAAATAAATTCAAAGGCCTTTGAGCTTGATCTTGAATCTATATTTGTTGCCATGAACGATGATCTTGAATTCAACTAGCATGAACTTTTATTTGAACTCGTACTCCTTACACGTTGTTTTGTTCTTCGTTCTTGACCTTGAACTTGATTTCCTGAACTTGAACTTGATTGTTTGAAGCTTAAATCTTGAGGAGGAATTAACAGCGTTTGATCCACGAGCTCTCTCTTGCTTCTCGTTATAACGTCTGGTGTCTTTTTTGGGTTATGAAGATCCCTATTTATAGTTGTGGGAGGGAAGAGTTATGATGAGAACAAACCTTTTCCGACAAATCAAATTGAAGTGTGACAAGGTCGCTTTTGATTGGCCAGAACATGTCACTTACATATGCAACACAATTTCATTGGCCTTTTGATTTGACTTGGCATGCCTTATCATTTTGACGCGTGGCACAATCCTATTGGTTTTTCCGTTTGACTTAGCGTGCCACATCATTTGTCATGTGGCAGCAAACTAGGCCTCTAGGAAGATGACATCTTGGGCTTAATGAAGTGGGCTCATCACTTGTAGCCCAATTGGACTAATTTATTAAGTCCATCTATATCATACTTATATAATTAATTCAATATTAGCCCAATCAATTTATTTGACCTAATATATCTTGTATTTAAAATATAGTCCAAATTAATTTATGAATTTAATTCCGCAAATTTTGTACGCCTACAGGTAGAATTCCAACGTGGTCCAATGCATGATACAGTGATCTACAATAGAATCTCATATGTTTGGCCATGGAGGAGTATCACATTCTTTTTTTGGTAACTACTTTTGAACATGTGCAAAAATAATAGATAGTTGTACCGCATATTATGTTATTTGTGGATTTCTATTATGTTTATGTGACAGAGTTGTATATGTATTATTAGTGATTACTGGGTTACTAGCGACTTGAAAACTCAATCTATCACATAATGCGCCGAAAAGTACTAGGGTCATTCCGGATCCCAACCGAACGTGCATACAAGTTCTAAAATATCATACGAACCTAGCGGAATCGTTAAAACACCGATCTGATGTTGTTTACCACAAATATTGATCGTGATCATCTCTAGCTTTATTTTAAATCAAAAATTACTTATTTTTCAAAATTTTACGTAAAAGGTTTTCGTAAAACGACATGAAGTACGCACGTAAATAAAGAAATATCAAATGATATCTATAGGGCCATCACGGATTTTCACAAATTGTTAGAATATAGCGCCAAAACTATTCTAGCGCCAAACATATTCCCTCCAAAAAGAGGGGTTATTCCGAACTTTTATTTTTATCGATAATAGTTCGTTTTTTCCAACTGACTTTTTAGTACAAGGTGATTATCGTTCCCATTCAAAATGTGAAGGGGGTATAGTTTCCCAAGTTTTAAAAGTTAAAAGGGGTAAACTGGATTTTACTCTAAAAAAATGAAATCAGCGCAAATTTACCTATTTTATGGAGTTGACATAGCACGAGATTTCCCTAATCCATGATTCCAACTTCGATCCCTACATTTAGATTCAGTTAAATAATCTCTTTCTTACTTTGGCAGTTCAAATCAATTTTAAGCACTTGTTGAAGTCTTGCACTATATATTAGGAGAACTCACTTGTCAACTTATGGTTCGTTAATTGAATCAAATAAATTATTTTACATAAAAGTAAATTACTTTATTTTTTTCTATTTTACTCAACCGTATTATTGTCATTGTTTTGTTGTCATCGTCTTTGCATATTTCTACCACAAGTACACAGCATACATCTCTATTTTTCTATATATCTCATACTTTTTTGGATTTAAGTTATATAAATGACAATGTACAGAAGTTTTACCCTATCAGTATAATTTAACGCTTTATAATGGGTTACTAACTACTCATTTTAGATTACTAATTGATGTTATTAAATATACTTATCTACAATTAGCTTTTAAATAATGTGATTGTGTGAATATTTTTTACTCCATCAATAAATAGAACTTAAACTCTATTTATTAAGTGCTTATTAAAAAAAATAAGAAAGAACCAAAATAGGGATTTAAAAATAGATGTGTAATAATTAATGGAGATTTACAGAATCTTTGGAGATTATCTGATAACTACATATTCATATATAAATACCCCCTCTCTTTTCTAAATCCAATCAGCACAAGTTTTCGGATTGAACAGAATTTCAAATATTTGAAATGCAAGAAAGCATGAGTTTTGCTAAGAAGCAAATAGTATTTTTTTTCTGTTGATGGTTATTGATAATAGGCTAAAATTGCATAGTTTAGAGCATATTTATACTCCAACTTAGTGATGCTTCACGGTCTTAAGTTTGTTAAATGATGATAAATTGGCTTTAATGGTAATTTTTGTGTTTCACAGGAGTACAATAAGCTATTGAGGACTTATGACGGTGATCCGGACGAATTTGAAGAGTAACAGGCCATGGGGTAATTTCGGGGTGAATTGAAGTCTAGAAAGTCAGCGAGGCAGTAGGAAACCCCACTAGCGCGGGCTGTAGCGCGACCTTAGCATACCCGTGCTAATTCAGCATACTAAGGCAGTGAATAACCCCACTAGCGTGGGCTGTAGCGCGCCCGCGCTAGTCTAGATCTTCGAAACAGTGTATAACCCAACTAGCGCACCCGCGCTAGTCCAGACGCGGAAAATATAAGCTGGAGGGTGTTTTTGGAAGTTCAAAGCCAATCCACACAAACTATAAAAGGTTCAATTCGTCCAAGAGAGGAGTTTATCAAGGTTTAGAGTTAGAACAAGAAAAGCAAGGGCAAGAGGCAAGGAGGTAATTTGGGGCATCAATCCATATCTACTTCTTTTGTGCTTTTACCTTTGCTTATGAATTCTTTTGTAGTTTTTAGCATTATTATGAGTAGCTAACTTTTCTAATCTAAGGTTTTGGTGGAACCCATTGGGGATGAACTTGTTGAGATATTAATATAGTTTTGTTTGGCTATTAATCTCTATTTGTTCAACTACGTTCTTATTGTAGTTGATTGAAAAGCCCTCAATTAGTTGTGCCTATTTATTATGTATCTACTTGAGAGAGAGTGCATATTTAGGTAGTTGTTTGAACAACACCACTCCCGGAGTATAGACGAGAGTCATAACCGAGGGTTTAGAGGTTGGATTAGAGATAAAGATACCTCGGGTGCAATCTAAAGTGAACTGTAATGCAATCTAGCTAGCGTAACTTGAGAGAGTGTGTCTAGTAAATTATCATAATTATTTGAGAGAGATTTATGATAATTGGAGTGTTCATGATTGATAGAGACAACTAATCAAAACTATAGGAAGTATACAAGAAGGAATTTCACCTACGGGGGAAACCATAACCTTAGACCTTTATTCCAATTGTTTAAACCTTATTGTTAGTTAATCTTTAGTTTATTATTTCTGTTCAACTGTAGTAGTAGAAACAACACAAAGTGATATTCATAACTTTTGAGAAAGTTGATTATTAAGAATTCAGTACTCTGACAACAACATTTGGTACGTTAATTCCCTGTGGGATTCGACTCTGGTCTAAATACTCAGATTATATTTACAACGCCCGCTTAGTCTTTTTAGTAGACATAGTTGAGCGTGATCAAATTTTGGCGCCGTTGCCGGGGACTTAACGGTATAATCAAGTGTAGTTGAAGGAAAATATGAAAATTCCTAAGTATAGTCAATTTTCTTTGATTTCATACATATATTGAATTTCTAACGTTTGTTAAACCGGTGATACAGGTGCATGCCTAGAAACTCTTCGAGAACTGGTGACGTATTTGACGCATTGCCAGACCCCGAAAAAATTTTCAAGGCCTTGAATAAGGCCAATCGGAGAAGCAAACAACAACCACACATAGAACGAGACATGGCAGAGTTGAACGACAGAAACAACATTAATGTTGGGGATGATGCGGTTGACCTAGCTGCACGGATTGCAGCGCCTGAGGTACCCTTTGTACCTGAGGCGCCATTATATGACTGGGCACAATCCACAGCGGAAAATTTGGCCACCGCAATCATGGTCCCACAGATAGAAGCCGAGTCCTTCCAAATCACAAATAATATGTTGCACTTATTGCAGAATAAGGGGCTGTTTTCGGGGTCATACATTGAGGATCCTCAGCAACATTTGAAGAACTTCCTGTCGATATGCAAGACACATAGGCAACCAAACGTCACTCCGGAGGCAATAAGACTGTTGCTGTTTCCGCTCTCAGTGACAGGAGTAGCCCAGACTTGGCTCAACTCGCTCCCTATCAATTCTATTACTACATGGGAAAAGTTGATCAAGCAGTTTTTCAATAAATTCAATCCACCGAACAAGACAGCGCAACAAATTGATGAGATCTTAAGCTTCAGGCAGAAGCCTATGGAGACACTGCAGGAGACATGGGAACGGTTTAAAGGGATGGTGGTAGTCTGTCCTCACCATGGCATTCCAGAACAGATGTTAGGGCAGCGATTTTATATGGGTCTGGCCGATGGTGTGAAAGCTAATGTTGATGCTTCAGCTGGTGGAGCATTCCTGAGTAAAACGTGGAGAGAAAGCCAGGCCTTACTTGATAAAATGGCACAAAATTCAGGGTGGATGACCAGGGGTGCACCTATTACCCCCAATCGTCCACTCAGTGCCATTGGATCCATCCAACTCTATTGCTGAAAATATGGCAACTTTGATGACACAGATGAGCTTACTTACGAAGAAGGTAGAGGAGTCGGGGCAGAAGCAGCAAGTTCATATCGTGGATACTACCAATTGGGGCTTATGCACATCTTGCATTAGCCAACCAATTGGTAATCAGTGGAATGCAAACTGCGACCATCTTCACAACCCGGAGAATATGAATTATGTGTCAAATTATGGAGGCCAGAGATAGGGTGGACAGAATTGGGGTCAGCAAGTTCAGTCGTACATACCACCTTATCAGCAGCATAACAATGTCAACATGGGTTCCATGAGACCTCATGGTAATGTGGCACCATACCAAAGTCCACAACGGTTTAACAATCAAAATCAGCATCAACCATACCACCCCCTTCAGCAACAACATGGGGGAGGCAAGAATATGGGTTTTCCAGGCTTGAAGCAATGATGCAACAGGTGATTGGGTCAACTGCCAAAATCAGTGAAAGAGTAGATGCACATGATTCAGCTATTAAAAATATTGAAGTGCAGCTGGGCCAAATCTCAATGGCAGTCAACAACCGTCCTCTTGGGACTTCACCTGCAGACACTCAAGTGAATCCTAAGGACTAGGGCCCGAAGGAGCTGATGTTAGTGAGTCTCCGCAATGGTAGGGACTTAGACTTGGAACAAGATTTGGCTCGTGAAAGCAGGCAGGTAGAGATACTAGTACCAGTGCCAATCGAAATTGATGATTTCACAACCTTGACCAAGGTAACAGTGCAAACTGCTAAAGGAGAATCCAGTGGGCAGAGTGAGGCTAAAAAGAAAGTGGAGATAACCCCAGAGCCAGTAGTTGAGATGGTAGTTGAGAAGGAAAAATCCTAAATCACTGGGAAGAATAGACCACCGGCACCATTACCTCAAAGGCTGGCAAAATACCAAAAAGATGAGCAGTATAAAAAGTTCTTGGATATGCTGAAGCAGATACAGGTAAACATTCCTCTGAATGATGCTCTGAAAGAGATGTTGGGGTATGCGAAGATGATGAAGGACTTGATGTCCCGAAAGTTTGATTTTCAAGACTTGGCGACTGTGACTTTGACTCAGACTTGCAGTGTTGTGGTAACACGACCAATTGCAGAAAAGTTGTCCGATCCAGGGAGTTTTACAATTCCCTGCACCATTGGAAATTTTGCTTTTGCCAAAGCACTATGTGATTTAGGGGCCAGCATTAATCTCATGTCCCTGGCCATTTATAAGAGACTGGGTATTGATAGAGCCAGACCAACTTCCATGTTACTGCAGCTAGCTGATAGGACAGTGAAGAGACTGTCGGGTATCCTGGATGATGTTTTGGTGCAAGTGGGGAAGTTTGTGTTCCCTGCTGATTTTGTGATACTAGACTGTCGAGTGGATGAGGATATTCCCATAATCTTGGGAAGGCCATTTTTGGCCACAGGTAGAGCCCTCATTGATTGTGAGACTAGGGAGCTCAAGATGAGGCTTAATAATGAGGAAATCACATTCAATGTGCAGAAATCTATGAGGCGACCGAGTGAGTTCGCCAACTGTTCTCTAATTGATGATGTGGATGTGATAGTGGAGGAAGATGATGCGTCCTTAACTATTGAGGACCCCCTTGCTGCATGTTTAATGAATTTAGATGAGGAAAATAGGGAGGAATTGGCAGAGTGGGTGTTAGCACTTGAAGGTAAAGGGTTTTGCCCGAGGGCTCTCGAGTTTGAACCATTGCACTTAAAGAAAAGAGAGAGCCCTCCAGCCAATCCCTCTGTGGAAGAACCACCCAAACTAGAGTTGAAATCATTGCCATCCCATCTCAGGTACGCATTTCTAGGCCCTAATTCTACGCTACCTGTTATTATCTCATCGATTTTGTTAGATGTGCTGGAAAATCAGTTGTTACAGGGACTCTCTGAGTGCAAGTCTGCCATTGGATGGACCATGGCAGATATCAAAGGGATCAGCCCAGCGTATTGCATGCACAAGATTCTCCTGGAAGAGGGACACAGACCTTCTAGGGAACACCAAAGCCGCTTTAATCCAAACATGAAGGAAGTGGTGAAGAAAGAAATCATCAAGTGGTTAGATGCGGGAATCGTTTTCCCCATCTCTGACAGCAACTGGATTAGCCCAGTGCAATGTGACCTGAAAAAGGGTGGCATGACGGTTGTAAAAAATGACAAAAATGAGTTGATATCCATAAGAACCGTCACGGGATGGAGAATATGCATGGATTACAGAAAGTTGAACCTTGCTACCCGAAAAGACCACTTCCCACTTTCTTTCATTGATCAGATGCTCGACAGGCTGGCAGGGAGGTCTCACTTTTGCTTCCTGGACGGGTACTCGGGGTACAACAGGATTTCAATTGCCCCGGAAGACAGGGAAAAGACCTCATTCACATGCCCCTATCGGGTGTTTGCCTTCAGGAGAATGCCATTCGGCCTGTGCAATGCACCTGCTACATTTCAACGATGCGTGATGGCCATATTCACAGACATGGTGGAAGATATCATGGAGGTATTCATGGATGATTTCTCATTAGTGGGAAATTCATTCGATGAGTGCCTAGCAAATTTAACCCGTGTCCTAAAGAGGTGCATCGAGACGCATCTTGTGCTTAATTGGGAGAAGTGCCACTTCATGGTACAAGAAAGGATTGTCTTGGGGCACTTGGTGTCAAGTAAAGGAATTGAGGTGGACAGAGCTAAAGTTGATGTGATCGAAAAACTTCCACCTCCCACATCAGTCAAAGCTATTTGTAGCTTCCTTGGGCACGCCGAATTCTACCGGTGATTCATCAAGGACTTCTCCAAGATCGCCAACCCCCTCTGTAAGTTGCTTGAAAAAGATAACCCCTTTGCGTTTTTTGATGATTGCAGGGTGGCGTTTGAGGAGCTGAAAAAGCGGCTAGTCACAGCACCAATTATCGTTGACCCCGACTGGGAGCAATGATACGCTCAATTTACACCTTAAAAGAATGTAAGCGATCGTTGTCAAATATAGTAACCC
>MDKH01240615.1:0-51197 GCA_005239495.1 Nicotiana undulata
TACAATTTGAATCAGAGGTTTGTCCTTAAATACCCAACAATTGACCTAGTTGACAAATTTTACTAATTATCGTTGTATTTGTGGGCAAAAATGGAGATGCACATGAGAGGGGGAACAAGAAGGACTTACCTTTGCTGAGTTTTAGGTTGGGATGTGAATGGAGTCGTGTGTGATTCCTCAGTGACAAATCTGTGCGTCCTTTTGCCCGTTTGGTGTTCTTTTTTTTGTTTGTTGTTGTTGTTGTTTTGTGTTTAAAAGAGAATGAAGGGCGGTTTAAGAATAACTTACCCGGTGCTGGATGCGGTCTCATATGCGATCGCATATGTCGAATGCGAATCGCATATCGGGCATATGGATCGCATATGAGACATCAAAGATGAGAAACCTACTGTTCAGGTTTGCGGCGCATATGCGAACCGCATGTCTCAAATGCGATCGCATATGCGTCGCATATGGGCCCAAATTTTCCTGTTCAGGGGCACATCACTCTGGTTTTGGCCATCGGCACTCACACTCTCGTTGACCTTGCTCCGAGAGCCACATTTATGTACATGACAGATAATCAGTATATATAAAAAAAACATAAAACAAAAATGTTACCACACATGGGTTGCCTCCCATGAAGCGCTTGATTTAACGTCACGGCACGACGAAGTGGGTGTTGTTGGGGATAAGCCCTCAGTAGGGCAAACACCGTCTTGTAGAGCCAATTGGTCTACCACTTGCTTTTCACTGTCGGTACCCAAGTAGTGCTTGATGCGTTGGCCATTTACCTTGAACGTACGGAGTCCGTCCTCAGTTGCCAATTCCACGGCACCAAAGGGAGAGACACTTACAACTTTGAAGGGGCCAGACCACTTAGACTTGAGCTTACCTGGAAAGAGTTTTAGTCGAGAGTTAAATAGCAACACTAAGTTGCCAGTGTGAAACTCACGTCTCATAATCTTCTTGTCGTGGATCACCTTCATCCGCTCTTTGTACATGCACTCTCATAAACATGGAAACGAAATTCTTCCATCTCATTCAGTTGATTTATTCTCAAATTTGCAGCTTCATGCCAATCCAGATTCAACTTTTTGAGTGCCCACATGGCTTTGTGCTCAAGCTCCACTGGCAGATGACATGCTTTCCCAAATACTAGCCGGTATGGAGAAGTGCCTATAGGAGTTTTGTATGCAGTCCGGTATGCCAACAATGCATCATCCAGCTTCCTTGACCAGTCGGTCCGGTTTGCATTAACAGTTTTCGCTAGGATGTTCTTTATCTCCCTGTTGGAGACTTCTACTTGACCACTAGACTGCGGATGATAGGGAGTTGCTACCTTGTACTTGACACCGTACTTCTCCAATAGGCTATTGAAAGCTCGGTTACAGAAATGAGATCCACCATCACTGAGAATTGCTCTTGGAGTGCCAAACCATGTGAATATGTTTCTTTCCAAGAACGCGATTACACTCTTAGCTTCATTATTGGCCAAGGCAACGGCTTCAACCCACTTGGAGACATAGTCCACCGCCACAAGAATATATTTCATCCCACAAGAGCTAACGAACGGCCCCATAAAATCAATCCCCCATACGTCAAAGATTTCAACCTCCAAGACAAAGGTCATTGGCATTTTGTATCTCTTGGAGATGGACCCTTGGCGTTGGCATTGATCACAAGATTTTACCATTTCGTGTGCATCATGATAGAGAGTCGGCCAATAATATCCACATTCAAGCACTTTTGGAGCTGTCCGGTTCCCTCCATGATGGCCTCCCACTAGGGAGTCATGACATGCCTTTAGGATCGACATTAGTTCTTCTTCCGGGACACACCTTCTAAAAATGTTTTCTGTGCAGATGAGGAACATGAATGGTTCCTCCCAATAGTATTGACGACAATCCCTCAGAAATTTCTTCCTTTGATAACTTTCCAAGCCCTCTGGAATAAAATCACTCACCAGATAGTTTGCAATATCGGCATACCAGGGTGCCGATGAAGAAGTTAATGCCAGAATATGCTCATCAAGGAAAGCATCATCAATGTCCAAGTCATCTTTCGGGCGCCCATTTTCTTCAATGCGAGAGAGGTAGTCCGCAACTTGATTCTCAGTTCCTTTTCGATCCTTGACTTTGAAATCAAATTCTTGTAATAGAAGGACCCACCGAATTAATCTCGGCTTGGCATATTTCTTCGCCATCAGATAGCGAAGCGCAGCATGATCCGTAAACACAATTACCTTGGATCCCAAAAGATAGCTCGAAACTTCTCAAAAGCATAGACAGTTGCAAGAAGCTCTTGCTCCGTCACTGTGTAGCTCATTTGGGCTCCATTGAGAGTTTTGCTTGCATAGTAGATGGGATGGAGAATTTTGTTGTGCCTTTTTCCCAGAACCGCACCAATAGCTATACCACTGGCTTCACACATAAGCTCAAAAGGTTGAGACCAATCCGGTGTGACAATAATAGGGGCCGTGGTGAGCTTGGCTTTAAGCTCCTCAAATGCCTTGAGACATTCATCATTGAACACGAACTTGGCGTCTTTTTCAAGGAGTTTGCACATGGGATTTGCAATTTTTGAAAAATCCTTGATAAAACGCCGGTAGAACCCTGCGTGCCCAAGAAAACTTCGGATGCCTTTCACTGAGATTGGAGGTGGAAGTTTGGAGATGATCTCTATCTTTGCCCTGTCGACCTCAATACCCTTCTTTGAAATTCTGTGCCCCAACACAATTCCTTCATCAACCATGAAGTGACATTTTTCCCAGTTTAGCACAAGATTGGTTTCCTCACACCTCTTTAGCACTTGTTGGAGGTTGTCAAGGCAATGCTCGAATGAATCCCCCACCACAGAAAAATCGTCCATGAAGACTTCCAAGAAGTCCTCCACCATATCAGAGAAGATAGACATCATACAACGCTGAAATGTGGCCGGGGCATTGCACACGCCGAATGGCATTCTACTAAAAGCAAAAGTGCCGTAAGGACAAGTGAAGGTTGTTTTCTCTTGGTCTTCCAAGGCGATGTTGATTTGGTTATAGCCGGAGTATCCATCAAGGAAGCAATAAAAAGATCTTCCCGCTAGCCGATCAAGCATTTGATCAATAAAAGGCATAGGGAAATGATCTTTGCAAGTAGCGTTGTTCAGCTTCTGGTAGTCCATGCACACCCTCCATCCGGTGACCGTCCTCGTCGGAATAAGTTCATTCTTTTCGTTGTGGACCACCGTCATGACTCCTTTTTAGGCACACATTGCACTGGGCTCACCCACAGATTATCTGCAATTGGATAGACTACCCCGGCATCCAACCATTTAATAATCTCCTTTTTGACTACCTCCTGCATAGCGGGGTTCAATCTCCTTTGGTGCTCTACGCTTGGCTTGCTCCCCTCTTCTAGCTGAATTTTATGTTCACATATTCCGGCAGGAATTCCCCGAATATCTGCTATGGTCCATCCAATTGCCTCCCGATGCTCTCGCAAGACATTTAGCAATGCATCTACCTGCACATCATCCAAAGAAGAAGACACGATTACGGGTAAAGTAGTATTTGAACCAAGAAATTCATACCTCAAATGTGCCGGAAGTGATTTGAGCTCTAGATGTGGTGGCTCCATGATTGATGGTTTGGCGGGTGGTATCACGTGATTTTCTAGATCAAGAGAAATCTTCTTCGGTGCATAGGTGTAGGACCCTCGACCTTCCAATGCATTAACCATCTCCGCATAACCCTCAATGTCTTCAACATTGAAATTCACCAAAATTGCTCCCAAGGCCTCACGGAGGCTTTCTCCTACCAGTTTTATTTCAACGGCATCCTCTACCTCGTCTACCACATCAATCACCGAAATCCCTTCATAGGCACTTGGCAATTTCAATCCCCTGCTTGCTTGGTAAGTAACCTATTCATCATTTACCCGGAACTTGATTTCATGTCGCTCGGAATCCATCAATGCTCTTCCCGTTGCTAAGAAAGGTCTCCGGAGGATGATTGGAATCTCCTTGTCGATTGCACAATCCAGAATGACAAAGTCGACGGGGAGAAGTAACTTCCCCACCTTTACTAGAACATCATCAACAATTCCCACAGGCTTCTTTATAGTTCGATCGGCCATTTGCAAGCGCATGCTAGTTGGTCTTGGCAACCCCAACCCCGCTTGCTTGTAGATAGCAAGAGGCATTAAATTTATACTAGCACCATTGTCACATAGTGCTCTTGCAAAATCCCTTAGCCCAATGGTGCATGGGATAGTAAAAGCCCCCGGGTCTCCCTTCTTTTCAACAGTTGATGTAGTAATTATTGAACTAACCCGGTGAGTCAAATTTACCACCTCATTTTTCGTTGATCTTTTCTTTGTCATCAAATCTTTCAAGTATTTGGCGAACCCCGGCATTTCTTGGAAGGCTTCCAATAATGGAATATTCACAGACAATTGCTTCAAGATTTCATAAATTTTTTTGAACTTCCCATCATCCACTCGCCTTACAAGCCTTTGAGCAAATGGAGGGCTAGGCCTAGGAATTGGTGGATGAGCTTTTGGGGTCTCCTTCCCACTGCTTTCCCTTTCTTTTCCCTCTGAATCTCATCCTCTGAGGGAGCCTTTTCAACTTCCACTACTTCCGGCAACTCATTCCGTGATTCCTCTGCTAGATCCCCATGCTCAACATCAACCACCTGCTCACTCTTGTCTTGGAGTACCTTACCACTCCTTGTTGTGATGGCCATGCAATGAGATGTCGACCCACCTGGGCCGCCCTTTGGGTTTACCACCGTGTCACTCGGAAGTGTGCCTTTTTGTTTGGGGGTTTGTTCTCTTGAGAGGTCCCTCATTTGCATTTCAAGTTTTTGAATCGAAGCGGTGTGTGAACCCACCACTTCGGACATGTTCCTCATAGTTGCATCACTTTTCTCTTGATTTTGCAAAATCCGCTCTAGCATCCCTTCCATCTTAGACTCGCTTGACGATTGTGAAGAAGTGGAATATTGTCCTCTAGGTGGTACATAAGGATTGGAACTCCTATTGGAATAATTGTTGTTGTTGTTGTTCCACGATCCTTGCCCGCCTTGGTCATTGCGCCAATTTTGTTGGCCTTGCCCTTGCGGGTTTGGCCTCCAATTATTGTTTTGGCGATAACCGCCTTGAGAATTTTGCACATAATTAGCTTCCTCCCAATCTTGACTCCCCATGGATTGCGTATCCTCCACCATGTTTACTTTCTTCATTTGATTCTCCTTGAGCATCTTGGTTAGGACATCAACATTTGTGGCTAAGCCCGAAATCAATTGGTCTCTCTCTTGATTTTCCTTGACCATGTTGGCAATGGACGGAGTCCCATAAGTGATTCCCCCAGTTGTGTCTTCTGAATGCCAAGCTTGATTGTGCTTAGCCATCTTATCTAGAATTTGGGTAATTCTAGCAAATGATTTATCCATGAAAGATCTGTCTGCGGCATTCTTTGCGATCGATTGGGAGAGTGGGTCCAAACCTATGTAAAATTTCTCCATCAAAATCTGTTCCGGGAACCCATGGTTCGGGGATCTCACCAAGTACAACTTGAACCTATCCCAAGCCTCATGTAAGTGTTCCCCCGGTATTTGCTTGAAGAAGAATATCTTATCTCTAAGCTCAGATTTCTTGCTATCCGGGAACCACTTTGCCAAAAAGGCTCGAACAAGCTCGGGCCATGTAGTGATGGTTTGAGGAGGTAAGTTTTGCAACCACTTCTTCGCCTCTCCCGCCAATGAATATTTGAACACCCGTAACCTTAATGCATCATCCTTGACATTATTTTGCTTGTGCATGGCGCACACACCCAAGAAGTTTCTTAGGTGTTGCGTTGGGTCATCATCAGTAGAGTTATGAAAAAATCCTTCTGCCTTGAGCATTAGGATCATCCCATGGTCCACTTTTAATGTTGATGCACCAACTGCCGGTGGGAGGATGGCATTTGAGTCATCAATGTATTCCTCAATATCAGCGAAAGGATTCTCCTCTTTATCATAAGTTTCGGTCATTGTCACCTGGGACACTAATACAAAACAAACAACTTGTGATGGAATAGAACAAACTATAAAGTGAAGTTCACACTAACTAGTAATTTCAAAACCGTATTCCCGGCAACGGCGCCAAAATTTGATACGCTCAAATTACACTTTGAAATAGTGTAAAGCGGTCGAAGTCAAATATAATAACCCAACAAGGTTGGGGTCGAATCCCACAGGGAATAGGTGTGAAAATATCACTTTGTCAGTGTGGTTCTTAACCCAAATCGATATTCTATTCCATTAGTGAACGAGAAGATGAGGATTGATAGTTTAATATTTTAAAGAAAGAGTAGTAACAAGGGAGACTAATTTAGGTTGTAATTAATATGGGTAAAATAACCAAGGTTGTGTCCCCTCTCATGAAATGTAATGCACGTGGGTATTAATATGATATATTTCTAATGGGAAGTTCTTGATATGCAAATGATTCTTATGATAACTATCCTAGATTTTCCAATACTAAGATGGTATTTCCTCTTTATGATTTTTCCAAATATAAAAGAGTTGCAATAAATCCGAATCACTTGTTGCCAAATAAAACCAACTTATTCCTAAGTGATTCTATTAAACGAGGTTTAATGCCTCGAGTTTTTGGTGTTTACTCTTACCAATTATAACCCGCTTTTTCAAGCTAAGATAAAATTTATGGCATAAGTTAATGTTTGCAACCATTAACCAGAAATATAAGACGAAGAGTAAACACATATCAACTACCCATTATGCATATATTCAATGGCAAATACCCAAATACATAACACCCATTTAGGGTCCACAACCTCAGTGTTTAAGTTTAGCTACTCATCATAAATAACCAAAAACAAGTATTGAATAGTGTCATGAATGCTTACAAAACACCACTTCCTTCCTCTAATACTTCCTAAAGGTGAAGAATATTTAATGAGAGAATGTTGTTCAAATGCTAGACAAGAATTACCCACAACACCAAAGTAAATCCTTTTATAGTGGGCAGAAAATTTGGGTGAAAAACAAACAAAAATACCCCTGTCGGGCTGATATGCGATCGCATTCCTGTCGCATAATAGGGATGCGATTCGCATCTTCATTTTCTCCGTCGCATGTCAAAACCCTAGGTCCCAGAGGTTCATCGCATGTGAGATGTGCGGTCCGCATTGATGATATGCGATCGCATTTATGCGTCGCATTTGCAGTGTGGCTTCAGGCATCAGATGGAGATGCAGTTGAAATGCGGTTCACATTTGGGATATGCGGTTGAAATGCGGTTCGCATTTGGGATATGCGGTCGAATATTTGACCGCAATTCACTTCTTAAATTTGACTCAACTTTCTGTTGCGATATGCGATTCCTATGCTTGAAATGCGATTCGCATGTTGCATATGCGATTGCATTTGACCATTTTCCTCCTCTTTTCACTTCTTTAACTCTCTTTTGCATGGTCTTGAGTGTTTACACCTTGTGTACTGCAAAATACCAAAATTCTATGATTAATAAGGGTAAATGCTCTTGAAACGAGCCATAGTTTAAGCACTATGGTATTAAATGTGCCGAAATTCTCCGGCACATCAGTCGGCTGTAAGCCAAGGCTAGTTATTGCACTATACTACTCTTCACTTCGTGTCTATTCTCCTTAACTGGTGTGTCCTGATTTAAATCCAAGCTCCAAACTCTATATGCTTCTTTACTGCTTATTTTACTAATTATAAGTCCATGCTTGATGCTCTTAGCTTTTCAGTATGTTGTTAGCATGTTTACATCACTTCTTTCACTTGGTATGAAAGAGCTCTGTCGTGTTCAACTCATGAGTAACCTGTCTAATGACTTGCTCATTGTTTCTTTAGTATGTCTCAAACTGACTTTGTTCTATTTGTGCATGTTTGAATGATTGACTGTTTATTACCCAGCTTCAGATAATGAACCTGTCTTTGCAAAATAATTTGTTACCCTAAGTTGTTCTGATTCTATAATTGACTCTTCTTAGTGCAACTATGTCCCCATTATTTGTCCTGAAATTCATACACTTGTGCTATTATTAGCTATCCCCTGATCCCATGAACTCCTAAATTACTTCTGTGCTTATGTTTGTTATGTATTCACTTTGTGTGTTGTATATGTCCCCAACTCCCAATATCCCTGGGTGGATCATGTTGTTGATTCTGTTTGCCTTGAGTTACTTCTACTGTTTTGTTTGATTCCTCAAGTTTACACTGTTCTTACTTAACTTATTTTACTACTAATCAACTCTTACTTTTATAAGACTTCTTCACTTAACTAGGTCCTTTTCAATACTTCTTTCCTATCAAACCTTTTCAAAACTATGTCAAGCACTCTCACTCTACTCCTAGGACCTTAGATTCTGCCCCTCCAGTGTGTGACTGCATTGGGATCACTGTGAGATCCCTTTGAACTCTGACGCACTGGGGCTGGCCCTTCCACACTGCACTTATTCAGTTCTGGTTATGAAAGTTTGGGTGTGAGCATTGCCCGGGATCCTTAAGGTCCTTAGGGAACTCTGACACACCCGAACATGAGACTGGATATAAACTTGGCATTTGAGGTTATGGAAGATCTGTTATCTTTAGGATACACTTGGGCCTGCTTCAGGCTCCCTATAGTTTAACTTCTTCCTTTTTCCCTATTCATGTAATTTATTCAGCTGGTTTGTAATAATTATTGTAAAAAAATATTGGGGATGGCTATTGAAATGAGGAGGGTAGCTATATAGTTCTGTTAATGTCGTTGGGTAGAATGCATGTTTTAGGCTTTACATTATTTCCATCTTCATTAGAATCCATGTTTTAGGACTAATATATTCATCAAAATCATGCCAAACATACACTAGATATCATGTCCCTACGATTTCATGTCTACTTTTCAGCATCTCATCCATCTTTTATGTTTATCACTTAGAAATCATGCTCCTAGGACAATAAATAACATTAACATAAAAATCGTTACTCTTGTACAGTCACAAATCATGTTTCAATAACTCGGTAACTCTTTTGTGCATTTAGAAAATATGCCTTAGGAATTCTGTGCATTCTGAAATTATGTGTTAACAATTCTGCATATGTACGTGCATATTATATACCATGCTCTAGGATTCCGCTTGCATTTGCTTAACCAAGCCTAATTTAACTACTGGTTCATGAATAGGTCTAAAAGAGTCTCACATTTAATTGTCTTGCTTTTAAAATAAAACTGATAACAAATCTCTATATTCTCAGATTCGTATCACCTAGAACAACATACTTTTAGGTAGAACAACTACTGAACTGTTAATGATTCTGGTAATTGTTATTACGCACAGTCCCACGCCTAGGAAAGCCTTAGGTAATCAATCTCTATAAAACTTGAAAACTGCTTGATTGTGTTTACTGCTTAAAAGACTCTCAGGTTTAAAAATCAGTAGGCAACTGATTAGGACCCCGTTGTTGAGTTTGTAAAAACAGTGTCATGTATTTCTGGGCTTTATCCCTCACTTAGATATCTTGCTTAGGATTATGTCTAATAAACTGCCTCTTGTTTGTGTTTGAGACGTGCTGTAATGTGCATTATCTGCGGAGGTAAATCTGAGCCTCATCACTGCTTTCCTGCATTTATCTGATTAGTCCTACTTGTTCTTGCATGTCGCCTAGAATTTTACCCTTTTAAAACCTTAGGGTTTTTTCAATAACTACCTATATCTAGAGGTCCTAAATTCCTCCAGGACCACAAGGAAGGGACGGGTAACAGCACGCTTAGAGCTCGTTAAATAAAATTCGCTTAATAACCACTAAGGGGTGGGATAATGGATAGATATGGATATGATGACCGGTGCGCTAATGCCACGTGTAGCCCCTCATTGAGGAGTGATTACCGGGCATTTCATTGATGTGATCCTATAGGATAAACAACTTAGGACCTCCCCTATCTTTTACATACGTGTACTTAGACTGTGAATCTTTTCAAAACTTTAATTACATATATGTGCTTAGACTGTAAATCTTTTCAAACTTTTATTTGTTTACATGCTTTGACTGCCTATATGCTACTTGTTTAATTCAAAAAGTCCGTTTGGCCGGGAACCACATTTGTGGACTTTCAGGCGTGTCTAACACCTTCTCCTTGAAGTAATTTCAAGCTCTTACCCAATCTTTCATTATTCAAATTTTGTTATAAGTGACCCTTAATAGGTGCCCTAACGCACCTTAATTCGTTAGGTGGCGACTCTTCTTCAAATCCTTCACATTCCTTATCCCAAAAGGAAATGAGTTGTCCCAATAATGTAAAAAACCCTGACTGATCCGAAAGGAGAGGAAAACGGGGGCGCGACAGAATTGCCGCTCCAGTGTGAGCGATCATTTTGGCCACAACTCCCTGAAGCTGTTGAACACTGTCAAGCTGACTAATCTATCCTCCCACATCTCCTTCTTCTTTATTCTTTCAAGACCACCCACATAAGTGTCACCCGCTCTACTGTCATCCGGGATGTCATCATCATCTGTATCAATAGGTGCCGGAGGGGTAGGTGAAGATGAGGGCTCGGAACACTGGCTTCCCGCATCAGACTCAGCGGAGGAATTGTCCGTAGGCTCATTGCGTAGTTAATAGCGCCTAGTGGGTTGAGGTGGTTGGGACTGAGGTTCATACTGGACCTCCATAAAGTGACCCTCATATGTCTCCCTTGACGGGGCATATTCACTGGTGTCCGAGGAGTCAGGTACTTTGTTTGTAGTTGCTTTCTTGCTTATTTTTTTCCTGAATGGTCAGCGGTAGGTTACTCTTGCCTCGACCTCGGCCCCGGGAGGGCTCACCCCTCCCTTTTGATGAATCACATGTGCCGCGAGATCTAACCATTGTCTACATTACAAATAATATTTGTCAAGTGAATTCAAAGCAAAGGAAACAATTGATTCACAGTTGCAGACAAGCAGTCAGTAATGAGGTAGTGCAGACCGCATAAAACTGAGTGCGGCCGCATACTTCCTACTGTGGATGGCATAGTTTTGGAGTGCGGACTGCACAATTTCGATTTCGGCCTCACAAGTCCCAACTTGAAATTACTGGTTCTCTGAAGTTTGAGTGCGGGCCACACACATTTTTGTGCGGCCGCATACCTCTTCTGCGAACCGCCAAATTTTGAGTATGGTCTGCACAGCTCAACCATATCTTACGCCCCTTTTTGCCAGTTATGCGGACCGCGCAAAAATGTGTGTGGCCATACAATTTGAATTGTATATGGCACTGAGTTACGGTTCTTGCCAAAATTTTAAAGTTTAAGTATGATGTGCATAAATTGACACAATTATTTGTCTATCCAGTCCCTAATGAGCATGTATGTAACTACCCACATGATTTTGAATCACAAATTAAGCACATTTGACATTTTGTGGCCTAAAATTAACTAAATTACTCAATGAAATCAAAAACAAAATTTGAGAAAAATGAACAAAAATCTACATGAATTGAACATACCAGTAGTCGGTGATGCAAGTAGGAATATAGCTTGATGAAGTGAGTGTGATTTTGGAACAATGTTTTGGATTGCACAGTGTTTACTAGGGCTTGAGAGTTTAGAGAGCGTAAAGAGTGAATAGTAGTGTAAACCCCTATTTATACCCTAGCAAAGGCGGTGCATCTCTTACCTAAGTGCGACCGCATATTTCTGAGTGCAGTCAGCACTCCTTACCTGGGGTGAACAATGTTGTGCGGCCCGCATAAAACTGAATGTGGCCGCATAAACCTGTGTAGTTCGCATAATGGCCCTGTTTCTGCAAATCCAACTTCTGAGAGTTGACATTTTTGGGTGCCTAGTTGTGCGGCTGCGGACCCTTCTGTGCGGTCCACATATTTTTGGTGCGGTCCAATCTACTACCACACTCTGAGGTTCATTGTTGGGAAAAGCCACGGCTTCAACCTATTTCAAAATGTAATCCACAACTACCAATATATAGGTGTTCCCACATGAACTCATAAAAGGACCCATAAAATCAATGCCCCACACATAAAAAATATCAATATCTAAGATGGTGGTGAGGAACATCTCATTTTTGTTGGAAATACCACCGGTCCTTTGATAATCATCACAACGCTTAACGAGATCTCTAGCGTCCTTGTTGAGAGTAGGTCAATAGAATCCACAGCTTAGCACCTTTGTAGACGTTCTCGCTCCACCGTGGTGACCACCATATGTCGAAGAGTGGCAAGCCTAAAAAATTCCCAATTGTTGTTCTTCTGGTACACATCTTCGTATCACACCATCAGTACAAATTTTGAACAGATAGGGCTCATCCCAATAGTCGTCCAGGCAGTCCCGTTTGAGTTTCTTCCTTTTGTTTGAAGAGAACTCATTCGGTACAATTCCACTCACAAGATAATTGTCCACATCGGCATACCATGGCATCCCGGTCATAGAAGTGGATAGGAGCTGCTCGTCAGGAAATGAATCATTGATCTCAAGGCCATCATGTGGCCTCCCCTCCTCCTCCAATCGGAACAAGTGGTCCGCCACTTGGTTTTCACTCCCCGTGCGGTCTTGAATCTTGAGATCAAATTCTTGTAAAAGAAGTACCCACCGCATCAATCTTGCCTTAGAATCTTTCTTGCTCATCAAATATTGAAGCGCCGAATGGTTGGTGTGAACAATTAGCTTTGTACCCATCAAGTACGGGCATAACTTTTCCATAGTAAAGACAATGGCAAGGAGTTACTTCTCGGTCACGATATAGTTGACTTGGGCCTCGTTCATGGTCTTACTAGCATAGTAGACCGGATGGAAGATCTTGTTAATTCCTTGCCCCAATACCGCTCCAACTGCCACATAGCTCGCATCACACATGAGCTCATAAGGTAAGCTCCAATTTTGCGTGGTGATAATAGGAGTGGTAGTCAACTTATACTTGAGTAGTTCAAATGCCTTCATACAATCTTCATTGAAAATGGAACTTGGCATCCTTCTCCAAGAGTTTGCATAAAAGGGTTTATCACCTTAGAAAAGTCCTTGATGAATCGGCGGTAGAACCCCCCATGACCTAGAAAGATCATCACTCTCTTCACGAAAGTAGGGGAGGGTGTTTGGATATCACTTCAATTTTTGCTTTATCAACCTCAATACCATTCTTGGAAATCTTGTGACCGAGGAAAATGCCTTCCTCGAACATGAAGTTACACTTCTCCCAATTCAAAACCAAGTAAGTGTCCTCACAACGTGCCAATACCTTGTCCAAGTTATCCAAGCACTCGTCAAAAGAATTCCCCACCACTGAAAAATCGTCCATGAAAACCTCAAGAAAGTCCTCCACCATATCGGTGAAGATGGCCATCATACACCGTTGAAAAGTTGCCAGTGCATTGCATAACCCAAATGGCATCCGCGAGAATGTGAAAGTGCCATAGGGACAAGTGAAAGTGGTCTTATCCTGGTCTTCATGAGCAATAAGAATCTGGTTATATCCGGAGTATCCATCAAGGAAATAATAAAAATCACGTCCGGCCAACCTATCCAACATTTGATCAAGAAATAGAAGTGGAAAATGGTCTTTCCGAGTAACTTTGTTGAGCTTCCTATAATCCATGCACACTCTCCACCCGGTGAAAGTTCTTGTGGGGATCAATTCATTTTTATTATTTGTTATCACAGTCATGCCTCCTTTCTTCGGGACACATT
This sequence comes from Nicotiana undulata, assembly GCA_005239495.1. Classification (NCBI taxonomy): domain Eukaryota; kingdom Viridiplantae; phylum Streptophyta; class Magnoliopsida; order Solanales; family Solanaceae; genus Nicotiana; species Nicotiana undulata. The sequence goes on from MDKH01240615.1 coordinate 13,657, forward strand.
GCACCGGCGAGGTCCACGAACTATCAGAAATGGGGTAAACAACCTCGGCATCCAACCATTTGATGATTTGTTTCTTCACTACCTCTTGCATAGCCTCATTCAATCTTCTTTGATGTTCCACGGAGGGTTTGGAATCCTCCTCCAGAATAATCTTGTGCATGCAAAAGGCGGAGTTTATACCCCGAATATCCACCAATGTCCAACCTATTGCTTTCTTCCTCCTTTGGAGCACCGCCAAAGTAGAATCTACCTGCACGTTAGTTAAGCACGAGGAAAGAATGACAGGTAAAGTGGAACAAGGGCCAAGAAACTCATACCTGAAGTGTGAAGGCAAATGCTTTATTTCCAGGGTGAGACGCTCCTCGATTGAGGGCTTTGTTGGTGGAGTCTTCCGGTCTTCAAGATCCAAGAAAAGTTTTCAGCGTTCATAAGTATATGACCCCATTCCTTGCAAAGCATTAACACATTATACAAAGAATTCCTTCTCATCCTCATCATGATTTAGCAACACAACTTCCAAGGTATCCTTAACATTTATCACAACACTTGTGTCATCAACAATTACTCCGGTCACTAGATCCACAAACAAACACACTTCGTTGCTATTTGGTTGCCTCATTGATTTGCATACATGGAACACCACTTTTTCATCGCCTACCCAGAAGGTGAGCCCACCAGGTTCCACATCAACTAAGGCCTTTCTTGTCGCAAGGAAAGGTCTCCCCAAGATAATTGACACCTCGTAATCAACCTCACAGTCAAGGATCACAAAATCTGCGGGAAGGATGAACTTGTCAACCCGAACTAACACATCATCAATTTTCTCCAATGGCCTTTTCATTGTCCAATCCTCCATTTGCAACCTCATAGATATGGGTCTTGGATTCCCCATCCTCAACGTTTTGAACACAGAGTAGGGCATCAAGTTGATACTAGCCCCCAAATCACATAATGCTTTGGCGAAATCGGCACTCCCAATAGTGCACGAGATTTTAAAGGCACAAGGATCTTCTAACTTTGGAAGTAATGTGCTTATTGGGGTCTGAGGTCCCGTTGTATTTAGGTATATCAGGCATACATAACTTCTTTGAGGTGGGCTTCGGAGCCGCACTCGGAGGGAATGGTTTTTGCACAAACTTCTTGGAGTCCATTCCTTTTAAGATTGGTGGTGCCCCCGGTATCTGGTCAACTCGAGAGTTATAAGTTTCCACCATCTTGTCATTGTCCTCGATTTTATTTTCTCCCAATTCTATTCTCTTAGCAAGCTCCTCGAGCATCCTCATTATAGAAGGATCGGTTGTCGAAGTGTTATCACCCGATATTTCAGGCACTGGCTCGGTACGGCGAGTAACCTCTTGTTTGGCCCTATTTGGTGCCCTGTGCTAATTTTGCAACTGAGCAATGGCGTTTTGTTGGGCTTGCAGCATTTCAAATATTACTTGGAGACTGACTCCTTCGTTTCATCTACCCTGTGTTCCTCGACCTTCAGTTCAACCCTCTCTGCGCGCACTTCCCTCGAGGTATGCACCTAAATTCGCATTCAAGGCAACATGAGAACTGACATCAACCGAGTTGACGGGCGGTGCTCCTCCGAGGTAAGCCTGTGGCACCTCGATTCCTGGGGAGATAACATTCTCGTTTTCTCCATGGAGTTTGAGGTCGTTGTCACCGTGTTTAGGTGTGTTTTGCGAGTTTGACATAGTTCAACCTTAAAACAAAATTCTTGACAAGAAATAAGCGTAAAGTAGTGTGTTATACCAGAATTAGCATTGAACAATCACTATTATCCTTAGCCCCATGGTGGGCGCCAAACTGTTTACCTCGAAATAGGAGTAACAATTAAACTTGTAATGTGGTTATAAGGATATGCGATCTGATTCAATGCCAATTGATAAACGAATAAGTAAATTGATGAATTTAACGATTAAGATAAATCAAACCAGTGTCGTTGCTATTTATCGACTTCGATCAAACAAGATCGAGATCAAGCGTTATGAACAATAAGAACAGTAGTAAATTATAAGCAAGTAAAAGAGCAGTGTATTGTTATTTCTCAGTAAGTGAATGTAATGTATGATCTTACAAATGAACAAGGTTCCTCTTTATTTAAAGAATCTTAAATAAGGTATAACTCTAATTTCGGAAGTAAAATCTATTATTGGTATCAATAACCGTTGGCGGCTCTGTCAGTCCCGAGATTCCCGCCGAGATTTGTGATCGATTGCCAATATCTCGCTATTCCGTTACTCGATGTCGATCGTGTCCGATCTCAATCCTTCGGCATTCGTGTTCTTCGAGCTTGGGCTCGCTTCGATATGAATTTAACCTCGAGGTAGACCCTCGAGTCCATAAAATCGAACGTGCTCGATTTTAACTGTATACAATGAGATTCCAGTCTATGGAGTGTTTGGCCGCATTAGAAAGTGCAACAACAAAAATGAAGCACTCTTATTAGGGGTGCACTTGTTCGGTACGGCGATTATATGGAAAATTTATATCATATTAAAAAACTTCAATTACTCCTATATATAATTAAAATTAAACTGTTCAAAACCGTCTCGACTTCTCCAGAATATCGATATGGTTCGAGTATAATATTCATAAGTTTAGAACGTCACCTAATGCAATAGAAATATTTGATAGACATTAGAAGTAATATAATTGAAATGTTGTTGAACGATTTTTTATTTTTATTTAGAAAAAAGAAGAGAGGATGCAACACTATTGACGAACTAGTCCATAATGCTATAGACCGCTTTGATATCATGTACTATCTTCTTCCGGAATGACAAATATTGACAATATATTTCTTCAGTTCCAACTAGTCTGAGCTTTATCGGAGTTCAGTTTGTTTTGCTTTTACAATTAAAGTTGGAGGGGAAAATAATTTTCACCCTGAAATAGTGCGTTAAAATCTGGTTAATACGTAATGGATGATTAACTCACTAACCATGTTATAATCACTTGAGTGATAAAAAATGGGCCCATCCAAGAATCTTCGGCCATCCCTAATGTTCTTCAAAGTTGACACGTCGAATGTTTGATTTGTGAGTGTGGGTGCTGTGGCGGACGTACGTGGTGGCAAGCGGGTTTAATTGAACCCGCTTCATCAAAAAATAATACTATATATATATATATATATATACGATTAAAGTAGTGTAAATTTTGTATAAATATTTTATTTGAACCTATTTGACATCTACAATTTTACGATTAAAGTTATGTACTTCTAAGATTGAATCCGCTTGCTGAAAATCCTGAGTCCGCCATTGATACTGTTGGGTGGGGGTGGGGGTGGGGTGGGATGAGAAGCAGGGAGGGGTCTGAAGAGTTGTTATGTGTCCTGTCAAAACCATTAATCACGATTTTCAATTCCTAAACTGCACCAAATCGCTTAGTCTTAGTACCTCAGTGTCATTATGGAGTATTAATTAATGGTAGAAATTAACCGTGATGTTAATAGTTTTATAACCTTTTTTCTCCTTGACAATAACTGTTCTTTTTTTAACTTCCTGATTTTGCTATATAATTTACAGTTCAAAATTTATGTGATCAATACGACGAATAGCGTGCAGCATTGCAGACACAAAACTAAGGAAGGCATTTCGCTGGTATACCGAGAAGTCTTCTGCTATATTGCTATTAGTTGTCATGTTTCACTTTTTGAGAGTCAGTTGGATTGAATCAACTTAATAATATAAAACTAAAATTTAGATATTTGTTTACCCTTAAAAACGGATAATAATTAAATTTATGTGTGATTTTAAGGATATGTTAATTAATTTAATACAAGCGATTAATGACGCTAGATTAACCAAATGAGATACACAATAAATAGCTAAACCAATGATAAGAGCGATTCCGAGCTCGATTTATGGCTCAATGAAGAACTTGCCCTCGATTCCAAGCTTGCACTTATAAAGAACATAAGAAAAAAAAAAAAAGAACTTTGAACAACAAAGAGAATTGAAACAAATTGCCTAGGTGTGTGTGTTACATTGTCCCTTATGAATAATAAGTTTCCCCCTTTTTGTAGGAGCGGAGTTTTACCCTAAGTACAATTCTAAAGAAGGTAAAAAACTTATGTTTCGCTAATCACTGATTTTCTGCCAATACGAGCCAAGATTCATGCCCTGATATCCGGTTGGACACGGACATCACGACCCTTGGTTAGCTGTTTGGTAATGCTCTCCGAAGCCTTGATCCTCGAATCGGACCCGGAGGACATGACCCTGATACCTCCGACGATAGGTGTTCTTCCCGAGCCCTGATATGAGGGGCTCCTCCCTCTGACTCCGATTCATTATGGTTACGTTCCCGCTCCGTTTGGCTCACCAGGACACCTGGGTGTTAAGTGGACTTGGTTTTACCCGTGTACAGATAGTCCCCTCGTTTCTCTGTGAGTAGGCTTGCCGAAATTATGGGAAACGACAGATGATTCTGGTTCCTTCCTTCGTACGTTACGATGAGGGGGCCAAAACATCCCATCAGTCGCGTTGCTCTGACTTCGGACACATGTCGCTCAGTGGCAGATTGCCCCCGTATGCGAAAAATCGGGTGTTCCCTATAAAAGCTTCCTCCTTTTGTCCTTTTCCCACTTTTTGACTAAATCACTACCTTCGAGCTTTCTAGCCATCATCAAACCCTCTTCAAACATTCATATCTTCCTCCATGTTCTTAAATTCCATAATACTCTCCAGATTTTTTCCCAGAGTTTCTTCAAATCTTCATACTCCGTTATTCGTCTTTAAAATCGTTTTTCCAAAACTTCCTGTTCTTTTCACAAATTTTCAAACGCCCCCCTAGATGACAATGGCCGAAACATCAAAAATCGTTCCTCAACAAGTTGACTGTTCATCTTCTCAACCGGCCGCTGGTACTGAAGCGGTTGACCCTGAGGTGGTTGCCCTCGAAATGACTTCCCCCGTCGTGCTGCTAACGAACAGGCTGCTAAGCTTCCCTTGTCCGCGTTCATTCCCAGGGGCTGCTCGATTGCAAATGGCTTTAAAATCAAGAAGCTTCGCGCAAACAGGACCCGGGTGAAAGAGTCTCGAGATATATATGTTCTATGACTGAAGATGTTCTTTCCATAGTTCGTAAGGACTGCAATTTAAAAGGCAAGAACGTAGTATCCCCCAGGCCGAGGACGCTATTACTACCCACGTGGAGGGGTACTTAAGTGTTTACACTTATCCCTTTATGCTGGTCCTGACGGATCCGATCGTTCTAGATTTTTGCAAGAGGTACGAGGTGTGCCTCGGGAAAATCCATCCATCATTGTGGATGATCGTGACCCTCATTTGCTACTTCGTGAATAAGACTGAGTCTTGTCGGTCCACGATCGACCACCTGCTCCGAATATACAGTCCCTGAATGTTTCGAGGGGGACTAATTCAGCTTACTCGCCGGGCCAGCATTTTTCAAGTATCGACGAAGACCGATACCGGGGCTGGCAGGGACGCTTTGTCCTAGTGAAAACCGAGGACTTGATCCTCCGGGAATACATGCCATTCTCTGAGAAGTGGAATGCGCCTTGTAAGTGCATTCTCTCTTCAAACATCAAAATTCTCTTTTTTCAATTTCCATCTTCTCATTCATGCTTCTGGTTGTGCAGCTGTCGCCCAGTTTCCGAATGCAGTTCCCTGGTTTAAGGAATGGATCGATGGCATCTGCATTCAGATGTCGTACTTCGAGCGCACATGGCGCTGACTCTCGAAGGGTCGGTGGGAGGCATGTACTCATGGTAAGGCCTCAATTCGAGTAGCCAGCATTATGTCTTCACCTTTTATTATACTAAGTTCTCTTCCCTCTTTGTTATAGTAGGTTTTCCTAAGACCACTGAACCTAGGCCTTCGGAAGGGGATGAAGATGTGCTCCTAGTCCATTGATCCCTCCGTTGCCGCCATAGAGGGAAAGAAGAAGAGGAATAAAAAACCCTCGTGCTCCCCTGTAACGACCCAACAAGTCGTTTTGAGCTCTAACGCGTCATTCGGCAGTTTAAGTCCATGAGAAGCTTCACTTCAGTTATTATGACTTGTACGCGTGGTCGGAATTGAAATTCGGGAAGTTCGGAGTGGATTTGGAAAGAGAATTCTCATTTCGGAAGGTTTAAGTTTGAATAATCTGACTAAGGGTTGATTTTGAGTAAACGGCCACATAATGGAATTTTGATGATTCCAGTGGCTTTGTATGGTGGTTTCTTGGCTTAGGCGCATGTTCGGATTTGGATTTTGAAGTCCGTAGGACAATTCAGCGCATTTTGGCGAAAGTTGAAAAATAGAAGATTTTTGGAAAGTTTGATCGAGAGTTGACTTATTGATATCGGGGTCGGAATCAGATTCTAAAAATTGGAACAGCTCCATTATGTCATTTATGACTCGTGTGCAAAATTTGAAGTCATTCCAGATTGATTTGATATGTTTCGCCGCAAAATATAAAAGTTAGAAGATTTGAAAACTCATAATTCGATTCGATGCGCGATTCATAATTTCGGCATTGTTTGACGTCATTTGAAGCCTCGGATAAGTTCGTATTGTATTTTGTGACATGTTGGTACAATTGGTTTAGGTCCCGAGGGCCTCAGGTGGTTTTCGAAAGGTTGGCGGAAAGGATTTCGGACAAAGAGAGCTGCTGGAATTTTCTGTTGCAGAAGTTGTTCGCCAGAAATTTCTGATATGTGTAGCTGTTTTTGGAAGCTTATATCTCGCAATCTATAAGGAATATGAAAATTATCAACACATCAAAGTTGTAGAAAATTGATTCTAGATTCCATAAAGTTAAACCATTCATCATTTGGACATTTTTATAGAAAGTTATGATCGATTGATTGAGCTCGAGCACGAAATTGGTCAATCAGTTCCCTGCTCCGAGTGTAGACCCTAGTCGCAAGAGATCGATTATACTGGCATCCCGAAGGATGCCCAAGTTTTGTCTACTCCTATCGGGGTAGCTATCTATCTCTGATATCTGGTGACCGAGGAGGACCGGGCAAAATTTAATGTGGTGAACGTGCCATGCCTTTTCAATGAGGCACAACATGCACTGAACGGGGTAAGTAGTGTTTCCTTCCATCCATCTACATTTATCCATGTTTGATGTCTCTCACATTTTCGTTCCATTTTTGCATGCCTCGGTACTTCACCACGAGATATTTCTTCAGTACCGGGTTGAGGTCAATCAACTCGAGATCGAGATCAAGGATTTTTCCCAAAAAGGGGACATGTACAAGCTTCCTAGCGAGCAGCAATAGGGGGTCGCCAAGAACCTCCAGGCCGAGTTGGATGCGGCTCAGAAAGAGGCATCGGCCTTAAGGCAGGAACACGCCGACTTGGTGGAAAAGGTAAAGGTTTTAAAAGTTATAAACGAAGGTCCGGTTGTAGAGGCTAACAAAAATACTTCGCAGGTCCAGCAGAAGATCGATTAGATCGACCAACTCCGCAAGGAGATGGATGAGATCCAAGTGATGGACGACAGGTGGAAAAACAAGATGGACCTGCTAGCCTCGGAGAAGGAGACCACCCAGGCCGGTGGAAGTTCAGCTTGGGGTGGCGAAGGAGAAGGCCGATACACATGTCTCAACAAAATGAGGACCTCCAAGTACGATTGGGCTTGACCATCGTTAAATGGGATGTCCTTTACAAGGAGCTAACGAGATAGTGGCCCAATATAAGGCCGATGTTGAATCAGCCGAAGCCCACCTGAAGACTACTATTGAGTACATGAGGCGGCTATCCTGAAGGGAGACCCTCGAAGAAATACATGCACGAGGCTTCGACCTATATGCCGAGATTGAAGAGGCAAAGATTCTCGAGGTCGAGGCCAGGAGGCTAGATGAACCCCGAGGTGAAGAGGGCTTAGAGGGCTCTATATAATCCGAAGGCCCCGACGATTCTGGTGATGAGATAGGTTCTGCTGATGTCACGACCCAAAAATCCCAACCACTAAGAGTCGTGATGGCGCCTAACACCACACTTGCTAGGCAAGCCAATGTTAGATTCCATCTACAATATTCTATAATTACACTGATGAAATATAAATAACTTTATTTAAATCAACATCTTTCAACTGCCAAACATTCATAAACCTTCCACGATTCTTTGAGTTATCATAACTTCCAAAAAACCTCAGTAATTACTTCCATTGATTTCAAAACCAAAAGAATATAAATCGTAATATAAAAAGAGTTCCGAATTTATAGGAAAATAAACTCTATAACTACCCCCAGAATCTGGTGTCACTAATCCACAAACAACTAAGAATACTACACAGAATGTCTGAAAGAAAGTAGTGAACTGTTTGAACAAATGTAAAACAGTGTATGTATCATAATGAGAAGACTCTCTGCGAATGCTAGCAGATGTACCTCGTGTCTCCAACGAGCTCAGGTGGTCAATATAAATCTACTGCTGCTGGAACGCATCGGGATCTGTGCAAAAAGAGCACAGAGTGTAGCATCGGTACAACCGACCCCATGTACTGAGTAAGTGCCGAGCCTAACCCCGGCGAAGTAGTGACGAGGCTAGGTCGGGCTTCAAATATATATAAAGTCTGTGACAACAATTAATAATAAAACTGGAAGACAACTAGACAGGAAAATAATAGAAACTGCAATGAAATGAAATACTCAGCTATAACTAATTTCTCAACAACTTTTCCACACTCCCATTCTTTCACTTGAAGTAAAACAATATTTCAGAATTTAAAGAATAATAAAATCCCTGCCTCAGCTTTTTCACACTTTTACTTTCTCTTTTCATTAAACATCAATAAAAATAACAATATCATTGTAAATATGAACATTCTCCCTTATTCCTCCTTAAACATTATCAAATAATAGCATAAAGAAACAATATAAACATTATCCCTTATTCCTCCTTGTTGCGGCGTGCAACCCGCTCCCACCTGTCCTCCCTTATTACTCCTCCCTAACATATCTCCCTTATTTCTCCTGTTGCGGCGTGCAACCCGATCCCACCTGTCCTCCCTTATCGCTCCTTGTTGCGGCGTGCAACCCGCTCCCACTAGGCATATCATATCAATACTTTCATAATTTCACAAGTTAGGCCAAGCTCATGACAACACTTTCGTTTAAACAAATATACATGATAAACTACGTTCATCTCACAACTTTACCATTACCTTAGTATCAGGAAAAACCAACAGACTCATCACAGTATAACATTTAGTTCACAACAAACCACTTATCCGCTACCTCAGCCAATTATAGGATACAATGAGTCAACAACACTAACCAACACTCTTACCAACAAATATAACGGGGACTGAAAACAACTCAACAAGTCAAATAGTCAATTAAGGAGAGTAAACATAGAGCTGTTAAGACAAATAAGCAATTAAGTGAGACAACGGAGAAAAGGAGCATGCTTAACAGAGCCTTGGGTGATGCATAGGAACTCGTCACCATACCTATACATCACACCCATGCAATACACATAACACACCAGGGGGAGTCCTATTCCCTCAAGCTAAGGTTAGGCCAAACACTTACCTCGAATGCCAGAAACTCAATTCAATCTTCAATCACTGCCTTACCCCTTGGTTCCAACACCAACACGCTCATATCTAATCACAAATTACTTAACCATATCAATAAATGCTAAATTGAATGAAGCCTAATGCATGGAAAAGAGCTTTTTAGAGTTTTTCCCCAAAATTCAAAAATTGATGTCGGGCCCGCTTAGTCCAAATTCAAAGTTCGGACCAAAACCCGATTACCCATTCACCCCCGAGCCCGGGTGTATGATTGGTTTTGGAATCCGACACCAATAGAGGTCTAAATTCCCAAGTTTCCATGTTTTCCCCAAAATTCCCAATTTTCCCATGAAAAATCTTTGATTCTATGATGAAATCTTGTAATAGGAAGTTAAGGAATTAAGAAAAGTAGTTAGGAATCACTTACAATAGTTTTGGAGAAGAAAGGGTCTTTTGAAGATCGCCTCTAGCGTTTTAGGGTTTTTGAAAAGTTAAAAATAGCTGAAAAATACGTTATATATAGGTATCCCTTCACAGGCCCCCACCGCGGCCCGCGAAAAACCGACTGCGGCCGCGAAGGCCTCGTGTTGCCTTTCTGAAGATTGACCACCGCGGTCCGCGACAAATCGACCACGGCCGCGAAGGTCTCTCTAGGTCCTCTGAAGTTTCTCACCGCGGTCCGCGATAAGACGACTGCGGCCGCGAAGGGAGCACTGCGGTCCGCGGAAAAACGACCGCGGCCGCGCTCCTAGGTTCAGAGACCTGCGGCTGTACCTGCAACACTCAGTGATTTTAAGTCTAATGCACCCCGAAACCTACTTGAAACGATCCCGAGCTCTCGAAACCTCAAACAAAAGTGTACATAACCTAGGAAACACATTACAAACTTATTCAAGTATTCATAACACTGAATCATCATCAAAATCATTGAATTATACCTCAAATCATACACAATTTCTCAACTTTTCTCAAACTTCACATTTTTCCCACTTTCAGTTCAAATCTCATCAGTTTCAACTATGTCTCTCACCAATTTTTCACAGATATTCAATTTAAACATATTGGATTTATCCTGGCTCCGTCACCATAGTACGGACCTCAATTACATAGGTTTCCATCATACATCATTTTCACAACCTTTATATTTTTCAGAAATATTCTTATTAAAATTTCATTATTTCATCGGTCGTTTTCACATAAAGGCTTCCCGGCCACACGCCCGGGCTGCGCTACACAACATGGTGAGATAAGAAGGAAGCTTATACGCCTCGGAACACAGATTTAGATATGATTATACGGGATCACCTTTCGGGTCATCACAACTGAAGACCAGGCAGAGATGCCTTAGGATTGTTTATTCTGTTTTTTGTATCCTGTACATATAATTTGTTGAGGTCGTTTTTATTGGGCTTTGGTAAAGATATTCCGAAATATATAAAGTTTTTCTCTTTTGGAAATTTCCAAGTCTATTATCTTAGCATCTTTTTAAATTGCAAACATTTCTAATGCCTTAACACAGAATCAAACGTAGTAATAAGTCATTTTTGGAGGTCTGAACAAGACCTGTTCCTCGATGCAAATTTTTCTCGAAACTTATGGAATCTCGGAGTGAATAGAAATTTCCCCAAGATGCTTGTTTAAATGTTTTTAGACTATACCTTTGTCGAGGGTAACATTTGAACATGTTTAGATTGTTGAAGGCCTTATGTTTTGACTACGGGCTTCGGACATCTCCGAACTATTTTTAGGGTGGTAGTAGCCTTTTAGGTTTAGGCACCACCTAATAGGTTTTGTGTCTCCAGGTTTCAATAACCTTAGTCGCCCGAACTTCTCTCGAATGACAGTCCCCGAGTATGGAAGCCCTTTGGGCTCGGATAGGGGTGGTTCTTAAGATCGATAGTTCCCGAGTAGGAATAGCCCTTAGGATCGATACTTTTAAGAAGAAAAAATGTTTGTTAGCAAGGTAGAAACTTTTTTTCATTTTTGTGCGTAATGTACCTGATTTTAAGCATTTCAAAGCTCGTATTATGGCTGAGTTGGTCGACGCGGGCACGATTCACTTGATCGTATGGCCCTTATAATAAATCCTAACCACCGAGCCTAGACTGTTCAAGCACAAAGTTCCCTTCCTCATTGACTCCGATTTAAAACCTTAACTCCGATTTAAAACCGGTCTTCGACTCTAAGTTAGCATAATTTATTGTTTCCTCGTTAAAAACCTTGCCGGAAAACCCATTCGGGACAAAACCGGTTCAAGGGAAAAAGAGTGAAACACATGATTTCAGACCTAACAACTACATTCTCTTTTGGTTGTTGCCTACAAGTGTTAGTCTTTCGTAATATTAGTAAAAAAAAGGTGAATGAGGTCGTACCTTAGCAGTAGTATCGTTTTAAGTGGGTCACGTTCCAGTTGTTCGGTTCTGTGCACCGTTTCCTTCTTCGAGATTGTATGAGCCTTTACCAGTAATCCTGATGAATCGATATGGACCTTGCCAATTTGTTCCCAGCTTCCTTTCGTTCGAGTTCTAGATGTTCAGTGTTACTTTTCTTAAAATGAAGTCCCCTATATTGAAGTGTCGGAGGTTGTCTCTTTGGTTGTAATATCTTTCTATCCGTTATTTCTGGGCGGCCAACCGGACTAGGGCGGCCTCGAGCTCTCACCCAGTAGTTCCAGGCTCGTGCTCATTGCCTTACCATTTTATTCTTCCGTTGCATATCGGAACCTGAGGCTCGATTCTCCCACTTCAACCTGTATTAGTGCTTTGACACCGTATACCAACGAAAACGGAGTGGCCCCGGTACTAGATTTTGAGGTCGTACATTATGCCCACAAAACTTCGGGAAAATTTCCTTCAATTTTCCTTTAGAATCGGTCAAACTTTTCTTAAGGTTTTGAAGGATGGTCTTATTCGTCGACTCCGCCTGTCAGTTCCCACTAGGGTGTAGGGTGTTGAGAAGAACGTTTTGATCTTATGGTCCTCGAAAAATTTGCTTACCTTGCTACCAATGAACTGTTTCCCGTTATCACATACTATCTTGGCCGGTATATTGAACCTGCATATTATGTGGTCCCAAATAATGTCGACAACTTCTTTTTCCCGGACCTTATCGAACACTTGAGCTTCGACCCACCTAGAGAAATAGTAAGTCATAAATAGTATAAATTGAGTTTTACCGGGTGCCCATGGCAGGGGACCGACGATGTCCATTCCCTATCCCATGAATGGCAAAGGCGGCATGACCAAATGTAGTAACTCCCCGGGTTGATGGATAATTCTGTGGCTCTGACAACCATCGCTTCTCCGCACAAAGTCCTTCGTATCTTTCTCCATGTCGATCCAATAATAGGCAACTCTGATTATCTTACGAACCAACAATTATGCCCCAGAATGGTTTCCACAGGTGCCTTCGTGTACTTTCCTAAAACATATCTAGTGTCTCCCGCCCCAAGCATATGGCGAGTGGGATATCAAAGTCTTCTAAACAGAGTATCTTCGGACAGGCTAAGCCTGATTGCCTTTGTGCGCAGAGCTCTCGATTCTTTGGGATCCGAGGGCAACTTCCCAGTCTTCAAGTAATCTATATACTGGTTTCTCCAATCCCAAGTTAAACTCGTTGAGGTTATCTCGACATGAACTTCTTCCACTACTGATTTCATGAGTTGTATGATCGGTCCCAAGTTGAATTCATCGTCATCAGCTGATGACCCCAAGTTAGCTAGAGCATCAACTTCGCTATTTTGGTCCCGGGGTACGTGTTGTAGGGTCCATGGGTTAAATTGATGTAGTGCTACCTGTAATTTGTCCAAGTACTTTCGCATTCGTTCCTCTTTCACTTCAAATGTCCCGTTAACTTGATTTACCACAAGGAGGGAGTCACACCTAGCTTCAACCACCTCGACCCCCAGACTTTTAGCCAATTCAAGACCTGCAATCATGGTCTCATACTCGGCCTCATTGTAAGTCAATTTTACTGTTCTAATAGATTGCCTAACTTTGTTTTCCACAGGCAGTTTCAACACGATGCCGAGTCTAGAGCCCTTTGCGTTCGAGTCATTGTCCATAAAGAAGGTCCATATTCTTGAGGAAGTCCCTGAGGTGAACAACAATTCCTTTTCAATTTTGGGTATTAAGGCTGGCGTGATGTCGGCCACGAAGTCTGTCAAAATTTGAGATTTGATGGCAGTTCGAGGTCGATATTCGATATTGTACCCGGTAATTTTTACGGCCCATATGGCCAATCGTCTCGAGAGATTGGGTTTGTGCATTATGTTCCTTAGTGGGCAAGAAGTTACGACACATATGGGATAGCATTGGAAATATGTCTTTAACTTTCTGGAGGCGCTTAGCAAAGCGATCTCCAATTTCTCCAGGTGAGGGTACCTCGTTTCGACCTCGCCTAGAGTCCTGCTAACATAATAGATAGTAAATTTCTTCCTCTTCCCGGACTAAGATTCCACTTACCTCTATCTCGGATAACGCTAAGTACAGGTACAACTGCTCGTCTGCCTTCGGAGTATGAAGCAAGGGTGGACTCGAAAGGTACCGTTTGAGTTCTTCCAAAGCTTGTTGGCACTCTGTGGTCCACGAAAAATTATTCTTCTTCTTCAATAGTGAGAAGAACCGATGACTCTTATCGGAGGACCTTGTTATGAACCGACCAAGGTGGCTATGCACTCGAATAGCCTCTGAATGACCTTGACATTGTCCACCATGGTGATGTCTTCTATAACTTTGATTTTGTTGGGATTGATCTCGATCCCCCGGTTGGACACCATGAATCCAAGGAAATTCCCGGACCTGACCCCAAATGTGCATTTCTTTGAGTTCATCTTCATATTGTATTTCGTCAGTATGTTGAAGGTTTCCTGCAAATGTTTCAAATGGTACCCTGCTCGTAGGGACTTAACTAACATGTCATCAATGTAAGCCTCCATTGATTTTCCTATTTGTTCTTCGAACATCCGATTTAATAGGCATTGATAAGTGGCACCGACATTTCTTAGTCAGAACGATATTACTTTATGACAATAGTTGCCGAATTTAGTGATGAAGGAAACTTTTTCTTGATCGCTCGGGTCCATCCGGATTTGGTTGTACCCAGAATAAGCATCGAGAAATCTGAGTATCTCGTGGCACGCCTTTTTCAAGCCTTTGTAATATATGCACATTCTTAATTTATTTCCCTTTTTAGGCAATACTACTATGTTAGTCAACCAATCTGGGTACTTCCCGAATGGAACCTTATTTTAAGGAGTTTGGATACCTCGTCTTTGATGAAGGCATGCTTGACTTGGAATTGAGGCCTCCTTTTCTATTTAACCGGGTGGAACTTCGGATCCAAGCTTAGCTTATGAGTGGTCACTTCCCGTGGGATCCCTGTCATATCCAAATGGGACCAAACAAAACAATCCATGTTAGCTATAAGAAATTTAATGAGTTTTTCCCCGAGCTTGGGAGTCAACCCCGTGCCTAGGTATACCTTCTGATCGGGCAAATGTTTGATCAATATAACTTGATCCAGCTCCTCGACCGTTGCCTTGGTGGCATCAAAATCGTCAGGGGCGATGAACGCCTTGGGAATTCCGTAATCATCATCTTCGCCCGCCTCTTGCTTCTCCTGTTCGTTCAGGACGGTGTCGGTGATTGCTATTTAGTTTCTTCCTTCCTAACTGACTTCAGGTTCTTTGATGTCAAGAGTGCGGACATTGGTATCACCTCTTCGACCGCGGACATTTCTTTTGTTTTGGATGTTCTCCGTAATCTGTCTTGATCCCTCCCGGTGTGGGGAACTTCAATGCCTGGTGTAGCGTCGAGGGTATTACCATCATGTTGTGAATACACGGCCTTCCGAATAGAGAGTTATACCTCATATCCCCTTCGATGACGTAGAACTTTGTTTCTTGAATGGTTTCAGCGGTGTTTAATGGAAGGGTTATCTCCCCTTTAGTAGTTTTATATGCCATGTTGAATCCATTTAAGACACGCACTGCAGGCACTATTTGGTTTTGTAGACCCTACTGCTCTAAGACCCTCGATCTGATGATATTGGCCGAGCTACTGCGATCAATTAACACACGCTTAACTCGAGATTTATTTATGAGTACAGAAACTACCAATGCATCATTATACGGTTTCACAATGCCTTCATTTTTTTATCATTGAATGAGATGGTCCCCTCTGATATGTAATCTTGGGTTCGGTTTTCCCTTGTAATGGACACCTTAGTGTGCTTCAGCATTGGCCCGTGAGGGACGTCGACTCCACTGATGATCCTGTTGATTACGTGTTGAGGTTACTCTTGCTCGACCCGCTTGTGAGAGTCCCTAATTTTGAAGTGATTTATGGCTCGATCATTCAAAAATTCCCGGAGATGTCTGTTATTCCACTTCTTCTCTTGGCTATCGGCAGTCTTCGATCTTGTGGCCGCGAGTGACATGATACTTGCACATCAGGTTAGGGTCTCTTTGGGCAGGATCGAACTTCAATGGCCGAGGACACTTGGTATCTTTGATGCGTCCGATGGCTGATACCATGCCGTCAACATCGACGCTAAAGTTGTATTCCGATAACCTCGGTGCCTCCCTAGCCTCGATTGGCCTATCGAAACCATTTTTTCTCAAGAGTCCCTGGATAATATGACCTCATTCGCTTCTTATTTCATTCCTCGCTGGGTTACGTCCGGATCAACCGCCCTTTTGATCTCCGCTATATCGTTGGTACCGATCTCTGCTTGGTCTTGGTTCATGATCGACGACTCTGTTAGACCTGTCATTAGTTTTGATGCGACACACAGACCTAGAGGGCCCCCCAGCTGATCATCCTCCACTCTAATTTTTGATTGGTACCTGTTATGGACGTCAGCCCAAGTTACCGACGGGTACTCTATCAAATTTTGTTTCAGCTGTTGTAAAGCCAAAGTGCTTTAAGGGTTGAGTCCTTGAGTGAATTCTTGAACATCCCAGCCGAGGGCAGATCCATCCTTTCTAATTGAAACCTCGACAGAAATTCCCTAAGCATTTTGTTATCTCTTTGTTTTACTTTAAAGAGGTCAGATTTTCTGGTCTCGACTTTGATGGCCCCGGAATGAGTTTTTATGAAAGCATCAGCAAGCATAGTAAATGAATCAATGGAATTAGGGGGCAGGTTGTGATACCATATCATTGCCCCTTTAGACAGGGTTTCTCCGAACTTTTTCAGCAGAACCAACTTGATATCTTCATCTTCCAAGTCATTTACCTTGATGGCACATGTTAGGAGGTCACGTGTTCATTAGGATCTGTTGTCCCGTTATACTTGGAATTTCTTGCATGCGCGACTTCTTTGGGATTGGTTTCGGAGCTGCAGTCAGAGGAAAAGGTTTTTGGACACTTCTTGGAATCCAGGCCTTTCAATATCAGGGGTGCTCCTAGGATTTGTTCAACCCTGGAGTTATAGGTCTCCACTTTTTTGTCGTTGGCTTCGATTTTCTTTTCCCCTGATAACACCCGCTTTGTCATTTCCTCAAGCATCTTTATTATCTTGGGGTTTGTCTTGAGTTCAACTTCACCTGGCCTTTCTGTGACTGGTTCATTTCTGCGTATATTTTCCCGGATGGTTCAAGCTCAACTCTTCTGGGGGCGCGACTTGGTTCTATAACTGAGCTATCACTGCCTGTTGAACTTGTAACATTTCGAATATCACTTATAAATTGATCCCATCGCCTTCGTCTTTGTGTGTGCCCCAGGCTATCGATCGGGATCCCCCGCGAATGATGTCTTCAGGGTCGGTACCCAAGTTTGTATCGATGGCCACATGTGAGTTAGTATCGATTGGGTCTGCGGCTAGAACTCTGTTGGGGTCGACAGGAGGCACCTCGTTGTTGGACACTACATTGTTGTTCTCGCCATGGTGGCCAGACACAATATCAACATTCAATTGAGCAGATTGAGAGTTCGACATTTTTAATTTGACCTGAAATTAAAATCTCAACAAACAAGCATAAAAAAGGTTGCGTTATGGAAATTTTTATCAAATTACTACTATTATCCCTAGTCCCACTGCGGGCGCCAAACTGTTTACCCTAAAAAACATATAATAGTTGAATTTATATGTGGTTTTAATTTAAGCAAATGAGAGACATAATAATAGCCAAACCAATGATAAGAGTGATTTCGAGCTCGGTTGATCGCTCAATGAGGAACCTGCCCTCGATTCCAAGGTAGCACTTACGAAGAACTTAAGAACAAAAATAAGAACTTTGAACAACAAAGAGAACTGAAATAAATTACCTTGGTATGTGTGTTAAAATGCCCCTTATGAATAATAAGTTCCCCCTTTATATATTTGGAGAGTTTTACCCTAAGTACAATTCTAAAAAAGGTAAAAATCTTCTATTTCGCTAATAATTGATTTTCTGCCGATACGGGTCGAGATTCATGTTGTGATATCTGGTTGGGCGCAGACATCACATCCCTTTGTTAGTCGTGTGCAGCTGTTTGGTAATGCTCTCCGAAGCCTTGATCCTCGAACCGGACTCAGACCCAGAGAACATGACCTCGATACATCCGAGGGTAGGTGTTTTGCCCGAGCCCCAATACGAGGGGCTCCTCGCTCTGACTCCGATTAATTATGGTCACATTCCCACTTTGTTTGCCTCACCAGGACATCAGGGTGTTCAGTGGGCTCGGTTTTCCCAGTATACAATATTCAAAAATTATATGAAAATTATTACAAGTTGTAATGTTTCTTTTCATAAAGTTTGACTCTCGAGTAACGAACATAACAATTAATTTGGGATGGAGGGAGAAGTCATTATGCACTATTTGTCATGGTATAATAGTTAATTCAAGCCTATTTCTGTACAAAATACAATTATTGCAGGGTGATAAACAATAACAACTTGATTTTTAAGAAACTGATACAAATAAGTTCACACATTTCCGGCAATAATGACCATTTAATTAGTTACCATGGTGATAGTGTTGTGATTTCGTATACGAAACAAAGTCGTGTGACTTTGGTGCAAAAAAAAAAGTAGAGTTACGTGATCATTTGCGAAATTTAGCCTATTATATTATTAAATAGTCATAAATTTTACTTACAATGTTACCTTTATCTGATCTGGACAGGTGGAATATAAAATTGCTACTATTCTACATAATAGATAGAACAGAACACCATAAAATTATTAATGATGAATATGAGTAATAGTGTAATAAAGTCAAGAATAAGTATGGTTACTGAAATTAAGTCTATAGTATAGAATATCCGCATGCTTGGTTCTAAGTTCAGATGTTTGTGAGTTACTCTATGTGCCAGTTTGAAAAATCCTTTTGCACATTAATTCGATTTTGTGAACTAATATTTTATGCCAATTATAATCTTATAGAAGAAGAAATTAGAAGGACTATGATGTATAGGAGGGAAAGAAGATAGAAGAATTTCTTCTTTTGCTAATGATTAGCTTTTCTTGATATTTTATATGATAGACGAATGATGGCTTAATCATGGCTATATATAAACCTAAGGAAAACTTCTGCACAAGACAAGTGTTTTACTTACTTGTCAAATTTTCTTCATGCAAGATGACAACACATCCCATGCAAAATGACACTTGACTTAGCAATTCCATTTGTCAAACAATCTTTTAAAACAATGCCACGTGGCTATTTAAAATTTTGAAAATACTCCGACAATCCCCACATATTTTCAATTTATAGGAGAAGGATAAAGGAATGGAATAATTGACTTGCTGGATTTGCATGGTCCAAATATAATGGGTTTGGTGTCTTCAGGACTATGAACCAAACTTAGATCAATAAAATTTACCTCACAAAATTACTGGTGAAATATAATATTTATATGAACCAATAATATTTATTGTAAGTTAAAAATTTTATCAATCACATTTCGACCCTCACGATTTTGTTGTTCAACGCAGTGTTGCGCCACTAGCCATGCGCGTGCCTGGTTATTCATGAGAGCTCTAGAGACTAGGCCAAAATCTCATAGGAGCGGCCTCACTCCACTCTCATTTAGGTGAATTCATAAAGTGTATACTACTTTTAAATACACCATCCATAAGGAATATGAATTCATTAAAATTTATAACTCAACCTCTATTTTAGTAGCAGTCAAACACTCACTCTTAGTGTTTCAGTGTCAATATCAACTTGTTATTACCCATATGAACCTACTTGATGGGATCTTGTAATGACCCAACCATTCGTTTTGGAGAATTTTAGCTCCATTCGGTGGCATAAGGTCTTGAACAGCTTCACGTTGTCTATATCGACCTACGTGCATGGTTGTATTCAGTTACCGGATGATTCAGAGTCGAATTGGAAGATAACTTTTTGTTTTGGAAGCTTAAGCGGTGAATTTTGACCGAAATTTTGACTTTTGTGTAAACGGCTTTGAAACGAGTTGTGGATGATGCCAACAGCTTCGTATGGTGATTGTTGGCTTAGGAGAGCGTCCGGAATGTGTTTAGGAGGTCCGTAATAGATTTAGGCTTGGATTGGTGAAATTAGAAATTTGGCGATTTTCGGTCGGCAGTGAAAATGTGATATCGGGGTCGGAATGGATTTCCAGAAGTTGGAATAGGTTCGTATCATCATTTGTGACGTGTGTGCAAAATTTCAAGTCATTCAGACGTGGTTTGGTTGGTTTCGGCATCGTTGACGAATTTTGGAAGTTCAGAAATCCTTAGGCTTGAATACGGGGTTAATTCGGTATTTGTTATTTTGGGTGTTCCGAAGGTTTGACTAAGTTATTGTATTGATATGTGACCTATTGGTGTAATTGGTAGAGGTCCTGAGGGGCTCGGGATGATTTCAGATGGTTAACGGGAAGTTTGAAGTTTTAAAATGCAGCTGGTGTTGCTGTTCTGGTGTGGCCGCACTTGTGGATAGGGAACCGCAGGTGCGAGATGAAGCGGACTGGGCAGCCTCCGCAGGTGCGGAATATTGGAACGCGCGTGCGGTCCCCGCATAAGCGATCTTTTGGGCGCAAGAGCGAGAAGGAGCGCAGGTGCGGTTGGACTCGCGCACCTGCGATTGCGCAGATGCGGTTAAGTGGTCGCAGGAGCGGGCGTCTGGGCAGATTCTTATAAACGAGGGTTAGCCATTTTTTTTCACATTTTGAGCTTTGGACTTCGGATTTGGGAGAGATATTTGGGGATTTTCAGGCTAATCGAGTGGGTAAGTGTTATTCACCTAGAATTATATATATATTCAATGATGTTATCTTTGTTTTTATCATATAAATTGTGTATTGGGTTGAAGAAAACGTTGATTTTTGAAAAAAAATCTAAAATGAAAAATCATGATTTGAGGGACAAAATGGTATCGAAATTTGGTAAATTTTGTATGATTGAACTCATACTGGAATGGGTGTTCGGGTTTTGTAAAATTTATCGGGTTTCAAGGTGCGGGCTCGGCGATCGAGTTTTGGGCCGATTTTTAAATTTTGTTAAAGATTTAGATTTTGTTATCCGGAATAGTCCCTTATAGGTTTTATGTGTGCTTTGAAGTTGTTCTAATGTGATTTGAGCTGTCCGGAGGCCTTTTCACCCGATAAGTCCATTTTAGAGTACCGGGTTGTCGTCTTTGAGGTAAGTATCTTGTCTAACCTTATGTGGGGGAATTACCCCTTAGAATTTGAGTCTTCTATGTTGATTGTAGTCCGTGTACGTGAGGTGATGAGTGCGTGCTCAGACTTATTTGTAGAAGGTTAGTCTTTTAGGGTTCTTAGGTCCTTATATTCCGTGTGTAGGAAGTGGTATTTGTTAAGACTGAGTTCCTGATTACTAGTTTCATCTCTACCTACTTAGATTAGAATTACTTGCTGGTAAGATTCCCTCTATTGCCTATTTGACTCCTAATTAACGTAACAGAAGGTTTTACCTCTTCTGTCGTCATGCCATATTTTTCACAAACTGCCTATTTAATTGAAATTAGTATTACCTCATCCTATAATTGTTTAGCATTAATTGGAGTTACGATTATATTTTTCTGCTTACCCTTATTTGAATTGTTGAATATATCTCATAATTGCTTAACCTCATACTGAGTTTAGATAACTTATATCTTAGTCGACTTGTCCTTACTTGGAATTTATTTGACTTTTGTTGGCTACTTATTGTTGACTTGAATATTGTGGATTCGTTGCTACGTCTTGTTTTTCCCTGGTTATGATGTTCCCTTTACACTTAGCATTCTTTACCATGATTATTCCTAGTGAACGAGTTCTACTATTTCTTTGTGAATTGAAGTGCTTGTATTGATTTACTCGTCATACTTTGTATTACTGTCATTGTTGCTTTGTGCTTCTTGTGGTGATGTACAAGTTTTCTGTCGCACTATAATTGTTTGTCTTTGTGGTTGCGCTGCATATTTACTTTGGGGACTACAGACGTATTCTGTGAGACCCCCTTGCACTGCATTACTTTGGAGACTACGGACGTATTTCGGTAGATCCCCCATGTACTGCATATTTACATTGGGGACTACCGACGTATTCCGGGAGATCCCCCTGCACTACATATTTACTTTGGGGACTACAGACGTATTACGGGAGATCCCTTCTGTACTGCATATTTATTTGGGACTACGGACGTATTCCGGGAGATCCCACAACACTGCATATTTATTCGGAACTATGGGATGGGATCCCGGTAGATTTTCCCTGTTGATATACATGTGTTCGGAACTGTTAATCTTCTACGCTTAGGCGTTAAATGGTGACCTATAATCGAAGGATATTTACTTGAAAAATATACTTATTTGAAAAACATTTATCTTGAAGAAACTATGTTTGAAAATATTATTTGAAAAGTATATTTGAAAAGCATATTTGAAAAGTATTTATCTTGAAGAAACTATGTTGAAAGATATTATTTGAAAAGTATATTTGAAAAGTAGAGTTGAAAAGCATTTACCTTGAAGAAAACTGTGTTTGAAAGACTGAGTCCAACTTGGATGAAACTGAGGTTGTCAACATAGGAAATTCAGAAAACGTCAAGGAAACACGCATCAGTATCCATTTGTCACCGTCAGAGAAGAAAGAATACACCAAGTTCCTAAAGGAGTATGAGGACATATTCGCCTGGTCATATGACGACATGACTGGTCTAAGTACGTCCATTGTGGCTCACAAACTGCCGACCAATCCGACATGTCCACCGGTAATGCAAAAGCTCAGAAAGTTCAAACCTGACATGAGTTTGAAAATCAAAGAAGAAGTTACCAAGCAGATCAACGCCAGAGTTCTTCGGGTGGTTGAATACCCGACATGGTTAGCCAACATTGTACCCGTGCCAAAAAAAGATGGGAAGGTCAGAGTCTGTGTCGACTACCGGGATCTCAACCGGGCCGGTCCTAAAGATGACTTCCCCTTGCCAAACATACACATTCTAATTGACAATTGCACCAAGCATGAGCTACAGTCCTTCATAGATTGCTTCGCTGGACGTCATCAAATTTTGATGGATGAGGAAGATGCTGAGAAAACGGCGTTCATCACGCCCTAGGGAGTGTACTATTACAAGATGATGCCGTTCAGTTTAAAGAATGCAGGGGCCACCTACATGAGGGCCATGACTTCCATATTCCACAACATGATTCACAAAGAGATCGAGGTGTATGTGGACGACGTCATTATCAAATCGAAAAAATGTTGTTGATCACACAGATGATTTAAAGAAGTTCTTCAACAGGTTGAGAAAATATAATCTGAAGCTGAACCTCGCAAAGTGTGCATTCGGGGTTACTGCTGGGAAGTTGCTGGGATTCATTGTGAGCCGTCGGGGAATAGAATTGGATCCTTCAAAGGTCAAAGCCATTCAAGAACTACCACCGCCAAGAAACAAGAAAGATGTTATGAGCTTCTTGGGAAGGCTCAATTACATCAGCTGATTCATAGCACAATCTACAGTCATCTGTGAGCCGATCTTCAAAATGTTAAAGAAGGACGTTGCGACTAAGTGGACCGTGGATTGTCAGAAAGCTTTCGACAGAATCAAGGAGTATCTATCCACACCGCCAGTCTTGGTACCACCTGAGCCAGGTAGACCCTTGCTACTCTACCTCACCTGTACTGGAGGGAGCTTTTGGTTGCGTTCTGGGGCAACATGACGAAACAGGAAGGAAGGAACACGTTATTTATTATCTCAGCAAGAAGTTCACTCCATATGAGGCCCAGTATTCTTTGTTGTAACGCACTTGCTGCGCTTTGACTTGGGTCGCTCAGAAGTTGAGGCACTACTTCTGTGCCTACACAACATATCTCATATCGAGGATGGATCCATTGAAATACATCTTTCAGAAACCCATGCCCACTGGCAAGCTAGCCAAGTGGAAAATCCTGTTGAGCGAGTTTGACATCATTTATGTGACTCAAAAAACGGTCAAGGGACAGGCATTAGCAGACCATCTTGCTGAGAATCCAGTGGATGGAGAATACGAACCCCTGAAAACGTATTTTTCTGACGAAGAAGTATCATTTGTAGGAGAAAATATCGCAGAATCCTACGACGGTTGGAGGATGTTCTTTGATGGCACAACAAACTTCAAAGGAGTCGGTATCGTAGCAGTCTTAATATCGGAAACAGGTCACCATTTTCCAGCATCCGCCAAACTCAGGTTTCCTTGCACCAACAACATGGCAGAATATGAGGCCTGTATCTTAGGCCTCAACATGCCCATCGACATGAACGTCCAGGAGCTATTAGTGATTGGTGACTCAGACTTATTGGTACATCAAGTACAAGGGGAGTGGGCAACCAAAAATTCCAAAATACTACCTTATCTACATCACGTTCAGGAGTTGAGAAAGAGGTTCACAAAGATAGAGTTCCGGCATGTCCCCAGAATCCAGACCGAGTTCGCCGATGCTCTGGCTACCTTGTCATCTATGATTCAGCATCCAGACAAAACATTCATTGATGCCATTCCAGTGAAAATCCACATTCAACCGGCCTATTGAGGAAGAAGCAGACGGAAATCCTTGGTTTCATGACATCAAGGAGTATTTGGCAAAACGAGAATACCCAGATCTTGCAAACGCCACTCAGAAGCGCACACTTCGGAGGTTATCTAACAATTTCTTTCACAGTGGAGGAACCTTGTATAGAAGGACTCCTGATTTGGGATTATTAAGGTGCGTCGACGCAAAGGAAGCATAAAAACTATTGGAAGAAATCCATGCTGGGACCTGCGGTCCATATATGAACGGGTTTGTATTAGCAAAGAAGATACTTTGGGCTGGTTACTTCTGGATGACCATGGAAACAGACTGCATCCAGTACGCCCGAAAATGAAACCGCTGTCAGATACATGGAGATGTGATAAAGGTATCTCCGAATGAGCTTAATGCAACGAGTTCACCATGGTCGTTCGCCGCTTGGGGCATGGACGTCATTGGACTAATCGAGCCTGCCGCCTCTAACGGACACAGGTTTATTCTGGTCGCCATTGATTACTTTACTAAATAGGTCGAAGCAGCCTCTTACAAAGCAGTTACCAAGAAAGTTGTGGCCGGCTTTGTCCGCGACCGCATTATTTATCGGTTCAGGGTTCCAGAGTCAATCATCACCGACAATGGTTCTAATCTCAACAGTGACTTGATGAAAGCCATGTGTGAAACATTCAAGATCAAACACAAGAACTCCACAACTTACAGACCTCGGATGAATGGAGCTGTAGAAGCCGCTAACAAAAACATCAAGAAGATATTAACGAAGATGATAGAAAGGCACAAGCAATGGCATGAGAGGTTATTATTCACTTATTGGGATATCGCACCACAGTCCGCACATCAACCGGGGCAACTCCCTATATGCTGGTTTATGGTACAGAGGCCGTGATCCCGCCCGAGGTTGAGATTCCGTCTATGAGAATTATACAAGAAGCTGAGCTTAGGGACGCAGAATGGGTAAGGAACCGTTATGAGCAACTAGACCTCATAGACGGAAAGCGAATGAACGCAGTTTGTCATGTTCAACTATATCAGAACAGAATGACTAGAGCCTTCAACAAGAAAGTCAAGCCAAGTTGATTCACACCAGGGCAGCTGGTGCTAAAGAAAATCTTTCCACATCAAGATGAAGCCAAAGGGAAGTTCTCTCCCAACTGGCAGGGTCCGTACATGGTTCACAGAGTGTTGACCGGAGGAGCACTCATACTTGGAGAAATGGACGGAGAAGTTTGGCCAAAACCAATCAATTCAAATGCAGTCAAACGCTACTATGTGTAATTCCTTATGCTTTGGTCAGCAATGTAAATTGAACTACGCCTGACCTGATTCCCATTTAAGAGGGGATACGTAGGCAGCCCTATGGGTTCGGTCACAATTCAATAAAAATTTCTCTTTCCCCCACGAATGGAAACTGGGGCAGAATTTTGAGGAGGGCCCTCAAAATTCTGAAGCAAGTTCAGCCGATCACCGCACGAGCAACAGTCAGAAGTTTCCACCCATCAAACGGGGGATGAATTTTGAGGAGGACCCTCAAAATTCTGAGGCAGGAGAGGTTGCAACGTCTCAGACTGTGTCCGGGTCGTCGGTTCATTTTTTTTAGATTATATGCTTATATTGTATCTTTACAAAATCATGCATACTTATTTTTTACTTAAACATCTTGTTTAGCAAACACTACCCCAATGATACAGAGTAAGTGAGCAAGTCAAGTAAAGACGGCGGGAATGCGAACAAACCTTTCCCTTTACACAACTCACGATTTTTCTTTGGATGCAGGCACAAAAAATAGCAAAGGCCCCGAAACATATTTCCCTCCCAAAGAACATGCATTGCTCGAAGACACACTTCTCAAGCTCGTCGCACACGCCGACATTTATTATCATCGCAAGCATCACTTCACTTATCGCAATACTCGCCACAATCATATCGCCACAATTTATCACAAGCTAAGAACTCTTACCTGCATTTTATTTTCTGTACTTGTACGGCATAAGGCTACCATTCTGCCTTCCGAGGTTAAACGCTACCTCCATCTGCATTTTATCTTCTGCATAAGGCTACCTTTCTACCTTCCGAGACTAAACGCTGTCTCCATCTGCATCTGCATTGCATAAGGCTACCATTCTGCCTTCCGAGGTTAAACGCTACCTCCATCTGCATTGCATAAGGCTACCATTCTGCCTTCTGAGGTTAAACGCTACCTCCATCTGCATTTCATCTTCGGCATAAGGCTACCTTTCTACCTTCCGAGACTAAACGCTATCTCCATCTGCATATGCATTTCATAAGGCTACCATTCTACCTTCCGATTTTAAACGCTACCTCCAAAATTTTATCTTCTGCATAAGGCTACCTTTCTGCTTTCCGAGGCTCAACGCTGCCTCCCCTTTACTTTCCGAAACTGCCGCTGTCTCTGTCATTATTTATTTCTTTCGGGCTAAGCTCCGCCCTTTTTAATTCGCAATAATAAGCTCTATCTTGTTGCCATCATACTATTGCATTTTCAGGGCTGAAATATCGCCAACCTACCCAAAGGCGTCATCGTTCAGAGGCATCATCTTAAGTGCCCGAAAGAACATCATTTCATGGCCTAAAGATCTCTTTTATCAGTTTGCATCTCATTATTCAAAGGAATCATGGTTCGGAGGCACCATCCTCATGGCCCGAGAACATCATTTCATAGCCTGCGAACCCCGCATCAAGCGATTCATGGCCCAGGACATCATGGTCTAAGGACGTCATCCCCAACCGTCCAAAGACAGCATTCATAGTCCGATGGGAATTTGCATCATGTTTAAATTACGCACAATATATACTTGTTATTCATTTGCAGGAAATCCGGCCAAGAACAGCCAGGCAGGCAAGAGTGGACCGCTCCAGTTCTCCTAACTACCCCATAAACCATTTTTTGCTCACCTTGATTTGCACCTTGCGTCCATCCTTATAAAACGCCACCGGTATACTTCGCCAGCGGCTCTTGAACTGCATACGGTCTGATTCCTGTAAAATCAGGGATATGTAGGCAGCTTAGAAGCCAGGGTGCGGCCTGAATCTTTCATACCATTTTCGCTCGGTCAAAATTGGCCATCATATCTTTACCCGACAACTCTTTCATCCTTCCCGGGTAAAGAGGGGCAACTGTTGATACCCAATTTTTCCTGAAATTATTTTTTTAAATTTGCATATATACCTTCAAAGTCATCCTCTACAGTAATTGATATTTTTCCATAATTTTCCGTATTTTTGTCAAATTATTTTCCTATTTATTTAATACTTTATGTTCCATAACTATTCATAATTATGCATAAATGATGTTATAAATAATTTCAAATCATTTTCTTACTCAATATGTTATTTATATACTATTTTAATCCCCTTACGATTTGATTATTTCACAAATTAGCCAATATTGGCATTATTTAGTTAATTTCAGCAATTTTTGCAAATATAGCACACATATGCATTTATACCATTTTTAAATAAATAACTAATCATTTTTATATTTTTATAGTAGTTAATTATCTTAATTTCATTTATTTGGTCTTAATTTCATTTTACACGATTATTAGCTATTTTAATTAATTATCCTATCTTAATTGGGTATTGAACATTTTGCCTATTTCTATTTAAAATCTAGCCAAATTCTAACCCAACCCCACCTTATCTCTTACCCACTTAACCAGCCCAATTGACCAGCCCAATCTTTAAACTCTACCCGGCCCAACCCCCAAATTTAATCTGAGTCGTTGATCAAATTAGATCAACGGCCCAGATTTTAGTTACCTTAATTAACTCAACCAAACCCCTCACCGACCCCTCATTTCCCAAGACTCACTCCCTCTCTATCTCTCTCTGTCTCTCTCTGTGACTCTCTAACTCTCTCTAGAAGTCTCCTTGACTTCTCTCCTCCGATGGGTTCTGTCCATCTTCTTCGGTTGGTTCTCACCGGAAACCTTGGTTCTCCATCATCTCTTGGTCATCTACTTACCTCTCACCGGTCCAATGATACCCTAGGGTCCTCAAGTGAGCTCGGAGCGGTTCTCTTGCCTCCCATGGTCCCATGCCACTTTCCGACCTCCCCGGCCATCATAGTAAGGTCTACAACATGTTCCGGCTTAAGCCGGTTCCATCTTTGAGGTTCTTCCCACTTCTCTGGGTTCCACGAAACCCTAACCCTATGTATTTCGATCTATTCTAGATCTACGCTAGATCTACAGTATTATGAAGTTTCGTTATATGTTTTCTTTGAAAACTTCATCTTTAAACGATTTCTCGATTTTTAAAACTAGGGTTTCATAAACCCCTTGCCAAACGATTTTTTTTTCGCTTCTATTTTTAGTAGTTTTCTATGTCTCATTCTGTGATTTAACGACTGATTCAAGATGCCTTTCATTTTTGACTTGCTCTACTGAAAACCCTAAGTTTTCCTTAAAGCTCTGAATCTATTATGTGACTAATATGTTGTTTGAGATTTTACTTCTCATAAATATGCTCCTACATGACTTCTATCTTGTTTTTGTTGTTAAGGTCCATTGCCTCTGTGTTCCTATTATGTTTAACCTCCCCGTTCATCTATGAACTTGTGTGATTCCTGTTTTTACCTGAGCTTCTCAATTTGTTATACTACTTGCCTAAGGCTTTCCCTGATTTTTCATGCTAGTCATTGCTTGATTAATTCAATCGTTAGCTGTACAAACTTTACATAACAACCTATATTGATTATGTGATCCGTGACATCTTTTCTCAAGACTATAGCTTATACGTGTTTTCCTTAAACACCTACTACTGATTTTCCATGTTTCCTTACTTATGTGATACTTTCCCTGATTATACTTGATTCCCTGTGATTCTAATTGCATTCGAGATTTCCTCAACTAATTCTCAGAATTAAAATCATACTTTGCCTTATGAATATGCTATCAGTTTTACTTTCCTTAATTATGTGCAATGTACTTGGCCTTTATTGAGTGCTACATGATTTTACTACCCCTATTATAGTAGAATCAATTTATAATTGATTCCTTTTCCTTATTTAACTCTGATTGAACTTGACTCCCTAATTAAAAGGAGTCCATGTCTTTAATTGATACTAATTGAGTATTTTCTCCATAATTGTGTTAAAACTAGTACTGCTTACCTTATTTGCTTTACTCGTTTTCAGCATTATAAATACTTTATTCTTTTTAGCATAACAAAAAGAAGATCAGGAAGATACACACAGAGCACACTCATATTGTTCTGAATTCTCTCTTGCTTTCATACACATTCTCTCTTGATAGTCACTGACTACTCAGTCGGCTAAAAGCCCAGACTGAGTAATTACTGTTGCTCTCTTGCATCTGCCTACCATTGCCCTATTGCTCTACTTCTCTACACACTGCTGCTCTATTATTCTTCATTTTTACTTCTCTTTGCTTTGCATTCAAACTGGTATGTTTCTAGTTTAAGATTATAGTACCCAAAACAATATGTTCCTGTTCGTATTTAGATTCCTTTTATTTCTCTCATGCTTCTACTTGTGGTTCTACTGCTTGCCTTGCAATTAGCATGTTTACTTTGTCTCTCTATGTTTAGAATGTCTACTTGTCTATGTGATTCCCCCTTTCCCCTTAGTCAAACTCTTCTATTGCCTTTTCCTTATGTGATTCACCATGATTCTGCCTGACTCCTATGAAGCTAGCATACATGTTCGTCTATGTGACTACTCTTTCTCTTATTTTAGCATGTCCAGTGTTCTCTCATATTGTTTTTCATCATGAACCTGCCATACCTTCTGACCCCTTAACGTTATAAGCATGCACATCATGTTTAGTTATTATGTAATCCTAATCCTAAACCTAATATGTGACACTATTTGACACCCTCTCAATCTAATGAAAACCATGTTGTAGTTGTTTAAAACCTGTAACTCTATTCTCAGGACCATTTGTGTGCAAGTCTGCTTCTGCTATCTCACTACTTGTCGCCAACTCCCTTATCACTACTTGTGTTTGCTCCTTGAACTCTGCATGTCTTCTGAGTTGTGATTGTCCTGTGTCTTTCCTTTAAACTAGTTTTCATAAAACACATGTTGTTCTCTGAAACTATTTTCAAAACAGTTATTTCAAAGCTACTTTTCAAACTCAACTCCTTTAAGCTATAAGCACATCTCACTACTTTTAGTCTTTAAGTTCAGCCCCCTTCGTGTGAACACTGCCTTGGGGACCTTCTGAGTACCCACTGAACTCTGACACACAAGGCTGGCATTCCACACTGCACTTACTCATTCCTGGCTATGGAACTTGGGTGTGAGCACTGCCTGGGATCCTTTGAGATCCTTAGGAACTCTGACGCACCTGGGTTACAAAGGGTCATGGCATATGACATGTTTGGATCTGGATACTTGGGCCTACTGTTAGGCTCTCTATAGTGTAACTTCTTAATTTTCTTATTCATTTATGTAATTTATGATCGCTGGTCTGTAATAATTAATTGTAAAAAAAAACTCTGGGGTTGGATAGTGAAATGGGTGGGATTATGCATGCTTAGTATAATTATGGGTAGAGAAGATGCCTATAGGGTTTATTTTATATATGTGTGCAATAGTTATATGTTTAGGAATACTTGTCATGCATGCATTAGATACCATGCTTCAGGTCTATCTATCTCAGCATCTCATCATACTCATCGTGTTCGTAGTAAAAGGCTGCTACAATGGCTGCATCATCCCTACTCATGTCCACATAGAAATCTTGGTCGTAGTCAAAATAACTATAAATGACTGTCATACTAATATTGCCTCTGCATGTTTATAACTACTACATCTAGAACTCATGTTTAAATAATAACATCAATTGTCAATATTTGCATTAGAGACCATGCTACCTTAGGAAGTCATTCTCAGTATGTTCATATACATATGCCAGACTCGTGTGTTAAAATATACTGCTAATGAACGTTTAAAAATCATGTGCTAGGCTCAGCAACTTAAAAATCACTCCCCTGACGGTTTGTTAATAAGTAAGACCTCGTTAAAACAATAGATTCTGATTTCTGCAAACATTTTTTTTGTGCAGTTAGAAAAGCATGCTTAAGTTTGCATCCTCCCTGCGTACATTTAGATATCCTGTTTTGTAGGACGTTGCATCCACATTAGTTTAATCATGACTAAGTCTAAAACAGATTTATCCTGCTACTGAGATTAAATAGGATAACTGGAATGTTTTAACCCGCCTAAGCAAGCCTTAGGTATCAACGTTTGTAAAACTGGAAACTGTTTCTGTGCATTGCTTGGATTAATTATAAATCAGTTAATAGTCTAAAACTGGTAAGATGCCTTTTTTCTGAAACCTAGTAATCATACTGCCTTATTACTGCATTCACGTCTAGACATCATGCCTTAGGTTCTAAAATTTAAGACCTCATTTGTAGTTGAGTCGTGCTATTTATGTGTATAACTTGTGGAGGAATATCTGAGCTTCATATCTGCCTCTATGTGCTTCCCTGTGTTTGCAGTCTTAATTGTTTTGTTTGTCGTTTAGAATTTTGTCCTTTAAACCTAAGAGTTCAGCCTAGTACCTACCCTTTAGGAATAGTAGTCCTTAACTTCCTCCAGGACTGATAGGATGGGACGGGTAATAGCACGCAATAAGCTTTGTGACCAACACGCGTTATAAATAACTTCGCGGGGTGGGAAAGGGTAGAATACTGACATGATGACCGGTGCGTTAATACCACGTGTAGCTCTGCCTATCGGGTATTGCATTGATGTAATCCATATTACGTTAAACCTAGGACATTCTCTCGAATATTTACCTTGATCTCTTTCAACTTTTAATAAAAACTTCAATACTTGTTTGAAACCCCCTCTCATGTGAGCCTTGTTTATTATTTGTTTATTGTCTGAATTCACGAAATCATTTGACCGGGAACCACAGTTGTGGATCCTAAAGGGTGCCTAATACCTTCCCCTTGGGATAACTTCAAGCCCTTACCCAATCTCTGGTAACGCAAACTAGTTTATGAGTTAACTACTCAAGGTGCCCTAACGCACCATAAAAATCGTTAGGTGGCGACTCTTCCTTCAAACCTTTTTACCTTCAAAAGGAGTTGTCCGAAATGTCAAAAACCCGATCTCTCCGCTTTAAGTTTTGGGGGAAAAAGGGGGCGCGACAGCCAATCTCCACCGGTATTAAAGCTTCTGATCCATAAACAAGCGCGAATGGAGTTTCTCCCGTAGCTGTTTTTGAAGTCGTTATGTAAGCCCATAGCACTGTCGGTAATTTATCAGGCCAATTTCCCTTGGCTTTCTCCAACTGTTTCTTTAGGTTGTTGATGATGACTTTGTTTGTCGATTCAGCTTGCCCATTAGCCACGGGGTGATATGGTGATGAAGTGATTCGCTTGATTTGCCAACTTTCGAAGAATTCTGTGATTTGAGAGCCTGTGAATTGTGGGCCATTATCACATACGATCTCCTTCGGTATTCCAAAGAGGCATATTATGTTTCGCCATATGAAGCTTTATACTTCTTTTTCTCGTACCTGTTTGAAAGCTTCTGCCTCCACCCATTTTGTGAAATAGTTAGTTAATACGAGTAAGAACTGTACCTTTCCTTTAGCTGAGGGAAGGGGTCCCACTATGTCCATCCCCCATTTCATGAACGGCCATGGCGATATCACTGGGTGCAATAATTCTACTGGTCGATGCATGTTGTTAGCAAATTGTTGGCATTTGTCGCATTTAGCTACGAAGCTTTAAACCTCTTCTTCCATCTTGGGCCAATAGTACCCTGCTCTGATTAGGGTTTTGACTAATGATCTCTCCCCTACATGATTTCCACAATGTCTTTCGTGGACTTCCCTCATCACGAACTCCGTTTGATTAGGTCCGAGGCATTTTTGCTAAGGAACCTCCGAACATTTTACCATATAAAGAATTGCGAATGAGGCAGTACCGTGCAGCTTTTTGGCGAAGTGCTTGAGCTGCTTTTTTGTCTTCAAGTACAGTGCCATTCTGTAAAAAATTTAAAATTTTGTTCCTCCATTCCCAGGTTAGGTTGTTAAATGTTACCTCATTCTTATCCTGGTCGATTGCTGAATGAAACAGGTGAACGACAATTGCATTATCTTCATTTTTTACTTCTGTAACTGCTGCGAGGTTAGATAATGCATCTGCTTCTGCATTCTCCTCTCTAGGTATTTGTATAACCTTCCATGTTTTGAAATGCCTTACGAGATCTCGTGCCTTTTCCAGACACTGTTGCATCCGAGTCTCCCGAGCAATATAAGTCCCATGCATCTAGTTAACTACCAGCTGAGAGTCGCTTTTGATCACGATCTGCTCAATTGAGAGTTCTCGTGCCAGTTCAAGCCCTGCAATGACAGCTTCATACTCTGCTTCATTGTTAGTTATGGGATAACATTTAATAGCTTGTCGTGTCTTTTCATCCGTGGGTGATATTAAGACTATGCGTAGGCCGGCTCTTTTTACATTAGAAGAGTCTGCAGTAAATAGGGTCCATATACCCGGATTAGCTCCATTAAAAAGTAGTAACTCTTTTTCTACTTCAGGGACGATGCTATTATTAAAATCAGCGACGAAATAAGCTAGAACTTGAGACTTTATTACAGTCCTAGGCTGATATATTATGTCATGCTCGCTTAATTCTATAGCCCATTTAGCTAACCTTCTTGATAATTCCTGTTTATGTAGAATATTTCTCAATGGATATGAAGTCACTACAGTGATTGGATGACATTGAAAATATGGTCTTAATTTTCTAGCTGCCATGATTAGAGCCAAGGCTAATTTTTCTATATGTGGGTATCTAGTTTCAGCATCTAATAAAGTCTTTCTTACATAATAAATTGGAGATTGTTTACCTGTGTCTTCCCTTACCAGTACTGCACTTACGGCAATTTCTACAACAGCAAGATAGAATACAGCTTTTTCCCCTCTTTTGGCTTTGATAGCAACGAGGGTTTTGATAGATAAGCCTTCAGATCTTTGAGAGCCTGTTGACATTCCTCAGTCCATTCGAACTGATTCTACTTTTTAGGAACTGAAAAGAATTTAAAACTTTTTCCGAAGACTTGGAAATAAATCTCCCTAATGCTGCAATTATGCATGTTAGTCTTTGAACTTCTTTTTTGTTCGTAAGTATATCGGGTATTTCCTCTATAGCTTTAATTTGAGTAGGATTTACCTCTATTCCTCTATTTGATACAAGGAAACCCAAAAACTTACCTGATTCAACGCCAAAGGAGCATTTTTCTTGATTCAATTTCATATTATACCTACGTAAAATTTCAAAGGTAATAGAAAGGTGCTGGAAATGATCTTCTGCATGTGTTGATTTCACCAGCATGTCATTGATGTAAACCTCCATCGTCTTTCCCAGATATTTCTAGAACATCTTGGTCACTAGCCTCTGATACGTGGCTCCGACATTTTTCAGGCCAAAAGGCATGACTTTGTAATAGTAAGTCCCCCTATTTGTAATAAAGGAAGTTTTTTCCTCGTCTGAGGGATCCATTTTCATCTGATTATAACCAGAATACGCATCTTGAAATCTTAACAATTCATGACTTGCGGTGGCATCAATCATTTGATCTATATGTGGTAATGGAAATGAATCTTTGGGGCATGCTTTATTTAAGTCTATGTAATCTACGCATACTCTCCATTTACCATTCTTTTTGGGCACCACTACAGTGTTAGCTAACTAGTTAGGTATGTTACCTCTCGTATTGAACCAATTTTCAAGAGTTTTTGTACCTCTTCGTCAATCACTTGGTTCTTGAATGGTCCTTGCTTTCTTTTCTTCTGCTTAACAGGTACAAAGGATAGATCTTCATTTAGCTTATGAGTCATCACTTCTGGCGGGATACCTGTCATGCCTGAATGGGACCATGCAAAGCAATCTGTGTTAGCTTTTAAATAATCAATTAACTTACCTCTTCGACTGGGGCTTAGCCTCGTGCCTATGTAAAATTTCTGTTCAGGCTTTTGTTCGAACAATGGAACAGCTTCGAGCTCTTCCATGGTTGTTTTGATGTGTTCGTCTTCCTCTGGTTCCCGAATGACATGAGATATGGAATCTACATCTGTATGATTTGATACATCTTCTGTGGTGACTTGGTTCACCTTCTCGTTACTATCTTCTTTCGTACCTGTTTGGGCAATAATTTCTTCCATACCTGTTTGGGCAATAATTTCTTCCATACATGTTTGGGAAATGTCTTCCGTTTGGGAGACTTCCCTATCTTTTGATTCTTTCGCTTCTACTTTTTTTTTTTTTTGTAATGTACCACGGAATTATATTCCTCGAAGTTTGTCGATCACCTCTAATCTGTTGAATTCCCCATTCGGAAGGGAATTTAATTACCTGATGCAAGGTGGATGGTATTGCTTTCATGTCGTGGATCCATGGTCTTCCCATGATTACGATATAGTCCATGTCAGTATCGATGACTTGGAACCTGGTTCTTTTGATTACTCCCTCAGCATAAGTGCTAAGTTCAATTTCCCCTTTCGTTATAACTGTAGAGTTATCAAACCATGATATGGCTCGTTCTTTTGGGATTACTTGATTCCCCAATAGCATTTCTTCCACTACTCTTAGCAAAATGCTGTTGATTGAACTTCCTGGATCAATCAACACTCTTTTTACGTTAATATCATGTATAAGTAAGGATATTACCAGGGCGTCGTTGTGAGGAAGCATTAATCCGTTGATATTTGCATCATCGAAGGATATATTTTCTGCTTCCAAATCTTCACGAATCCGCTTCCCGTGTGTAATTGTGAACTTTGTAGTTCTTTTACAAGCCACTTCGTTCACCTCTTCACCTCTTCACCTCTGTGTATCATGTTGACTGTTCGTTTTGGAGATGGTGGTTTTGGGGGCTCCTACCTGTTCTTCATGTATGCATACTTACCTTTTTCACTAAATAATTCTCTTAGGTAGCCCTGTTTAATTAATTGTTCTACCTCACCTTGCAAAAATCTGCAATCTGCCTTTCTGTGTCCATGATCATTATACAATTCACACCAAAAATCTGGGTTCCTTTTATTTGGGTTCAACCTCATTTATTTGGGCCATCGAACCTTATCACACATATTTCTCAATACTGAAATTAGTTCAGAAGTACTTACATTGAAGGTGTGGTTTCCAATTCTTGTATTACCTCTGTTTCGTTCATCCCGATCCTTTCTATACATTGATGAGGATGAGCCTGTATCTCTATTTGATGGTCTATATTCTGACCGAGTGTTTTCAAACATGTGACGGGTTTCTCGTCCAAAAGGTCCCGTATAAGGGTCGTACATGTTCTTACCTGATCTCCTTTCTGATTCGAAACGTCTGGAACTGATACGTTCTTCATCATTTGAACGAGCAATGGTATCTTCTTCTATACGAAGCTTGGTGTTGTACCTATTATAAAGGTCATTCCATGTCGTAGCTGGGAATTCTCTCAAGCTTTCCTTGAGTCTTCTGGTGGCTTCTGAGCTTTTGTCATTTAAATTACTTTCAAATGCCATGGCTGCCCAATTGTCAGGCACCCTTGGTAACATCATTCTTTCTCGCTGAAATCTGTCCACAAACTCACGGAGCAACTCCGTGTTTCCTTGTTTGATTTTAAATATGTCCTCCATTCTTTTTTTGACTTTTTGCGCACCGGAATGTGCTTTTATAAAAGAATCTGCAAGCTTAGCAAAAGAACCAATAGAGTTTTCAGGGAGAAGAGAGTACCAAGGTTAACGCTCCTTTGGTAAGTGTTTGTCCAAATTTCTTGACCAAAACTAACTCAATTTCTTGTTTTGTCAAGTCATTGCCTTTCACACCGGTGGTAAAAGCAGTCACATGGTCGCGTGGGTCAGTTGTCCCATCATATTTAGGTATGTCAGGCATCTTGAACTTTTTAGGAATTGGCAAAGGTGTTGTGCTAGGCTTCCAAGGTTGTTGAGAATATCTATCAACATCGATGCCTTTGATGACAGGTGGTACACAAGGAATTTGTTCGATTCGATCGTTTTGTTCTTTCACCTGTGTCACGACCCGTTTCCGGGTTGTGATGGCGCCTGTCGTGGAACCAGGCTAGCCAACCG